>PVIC010021913.1:0-28134 GCA_004025085.1 Thryonomys swinderianus
TCAGGCTGGCCCTGAGCTCACTATGGTGCCCAGGCAAGCCGCCGCGAACTCAGCAATCCTCCCGTCTCTGCCTCCCGAGTGCTGGGATTACAGGCGTGAGCCACCACGCCCAGCATTATATGTGGTAACCGGGGATCGAACTCAGGTCCTTACGCTTACAAGGCAGGCGCCGGAACCACTGAGCTAACCCTCCGGCCCGGAGACTTTTTTATTTTAATCATTTTTACTTAAGATCTGTGAAGACACATTATTTTCTTATTTTAGCAGAATTCCTGGAATTCCTGTTCACTCCCATCCAATAAATTATTTATCTGTATTCCACAGGAAATTTGAAGAATCTCATTTAAGCAATCTGATATCTTGCTTTAACAGATATATACCTAGATAGTATCAAGAAAAAGTGTAGTATTTTATTGTCACATGAGCCATCAAACCTTAAAAAAAGAAAAATCTTTAGTTTTTTTTTTTTTGGCAGGGTCTCGCTTTGTAGTTCAGGCTGGCCCTGAGCTCACTGTGTAGCCCAGGCAAGCCTCGAACTCAGCGTTCCTCCTGCCTCTGCCTCCCGAGTGCTGGGATTACAGGCGTGAGCCACCATGCCTTTCACCTGGCGAAAAGAAAAATCTTAATGTCATTCAAGAAAGAGATGCTTTATGGACAAAGTAAATCACAGGGAAAAAGAAAACTTCTAGGATATGTGCATCAAGAGGATAATGAGTAATATCAGAAATAATATTTGAACACTTCCCTGTAATTAATACAGTTTTGTAGGAGGTTATTTTTGTAAGATGTCTCAGCCAGCTGAGGCCATCCTGTTGCTGCTAAGTTCAGTGATGAGAACCCAGCAAAGGGCCACAGTAATGTGGTCCTGTCCTTCAGGCTTCTATCTTCTGACTTAAAATTTCTATAGAACTGGATGAGATGTGTGTCCTTTAAACCCTTTACCACCTCATGTCATTCCTGGCAGCGGGGGCTGATGAAAGGGGTGCCACAGACAGTTTGAGTTTATGTTCCCTGACGAGGGCCCAACGCACAGGTATTTTGTGCGACTGAGAAAGAGCACAGGCTCATGCTTTAAAAACCACCTTTGTTCCCGGTGTGGTCCAGGGCCTTGCTGTTGGAGGCTGCTTCTCAAAGGCAGAGGATGTAACCACATGATTTTCAGTGCTACCGTGTGTTATGACACTAATGTTAACAGCCACAACTTTACACTTTGAGTGATTTATAATGCTACTGGCTTAACTGAGAGGAATTAATTTTAAGGAACTATATCTTAGCTTCACCTTAGCTTAGATAAAATCTAAAAAGGAGAGAACTAAATTTTAGTTCTAACGCATGTCTGTTAAGCAGTGCAAGCTTAACCAAGCCATTTTATCTTCCTGCGTCCCAGTTTCATCATCTCTAAAATAAAAAAAAAAAAACTAAATAAGTTTTAGGCTGGTAAAACTGGATGGTTTTGTGGGTAACGACTAAGAAACTACGCTCATTAAATGCCTGTCTCTGTGCTCCATCGCTGTTACAGTGGTCCTCCGTTTTGTGAGCATTTGTCAATTTGCTCTATGGAGACTTCTTGCTTTGATTTCGACAGCTATTAAAGCAGGGATTTCAAGTGTTATGTTTTTGTGAAGTAGGGTGAGGGGATTAAAGAGTTATGTTGGAGGACATAAAAGACTGTCTTTTCATGGAGACAGCTGGGCACCTTCTCTCTGCCCGCCTCTGGGAGAAGGCAGTTCAATTCCCCCGGAAGCGTATCTTTTGAAATATCTATTATGCATGAGAGTCTTAGATTTACTCCAGTGTCAAGAGTCTTGCCTTCACTGCATGTGGCTTCGTAGAAGCAAAAGTAGAGGGCAACAGCTGTTTTTATGCCCTTGGACAATACCTCATGTAGAACCCTCATCCGGTGCTGACTCATCAGTTCATTAATAGAACTACTTCTTTTTTCCTCCCCTCTAGCACCAAGGCAAAATTGGAGTTAAGTTTAATGTTGGGACAGATGACATCGCCATTGAAGAGTCCAATGCAATCATTAATGATGGGAAATACCATGTAGTGCGTTTCACGAGGAGTGGTGGGAATGCCACCTTACAGGTGGACAGCTGGCCGGTGATCGAGCGCTACCCAGCAGGTAAGTGTGGGAATTTGTATCTGGGAAACATTTTGTGAAAAACGAACTAGAAAACAGAGCACTGTTTTGCGTCCTTCTCACCAAATGGTGGTTTTCGGAGGAACCCTCAAGTATTTATTGGACTTTAGAGTCATGTGAATGTAACGCTGTCCTCGACTGTTCTGACTGTCGTGTACAAATGACACTTTGGGGGTGAAACTGAAGGCACACGTTATCGTTTGCAAAATTCAGGACATCAGGGAAAGCAGGAAATGCACACATAAAAGGCACAAACATGTCAAAGCGCTTTTTACCGGATCTTTGCATTTGAACAAAGGAAAGGCTTTGTCAAAAGTAACAGAGTTAAAATTTAAAACTAAGAGAGAAAATATTATACCACTATATATAATACATATACATATACATATATATATATACATATATATATATATATATTTTTTTTTTTTTTTTTTTGGAGAGGAAGTAAGATTGGAGTATTCCTTCATTGGCAGTACCAAGTTCAAAGTCAGGAAAGGTCGGCGAGAAGGGGAAGGAAGCCCAGGAGTAGTGAAGACCCTGTAGTACCGATACTCGGCATGATGGACACAGTAGTGTCTGACGCCAGCACTTACAAGAATAGTTATGTCTGAAAATTTTGTTCGACCTTCATATAACTGTGAAGTTTCACAGGCCTTCTGTGATGCCTAGCGTGATGCATTTCCAGTCTGCAAAATGAATGTCATGCCATTTTGGGTTAAAGTAAAAATCATCTTGTTCATTGTGAAGGAGCTTTTCAGTTCTGCTACTGAGACAAGAGTGGCAGATTAAAAATTTAGAGCAGTGTTACTTGCTTTGTACCTATTCTCAGTTTATAAATAAATATATCATTTTAATTCAAGCACAAATTTAAAATATCAAGATAACTGAAAGAAGCATGTCTCCCTGTTTTAGTACAAAACTGCTTCTTGAAAGCATCAGTATCATTTGTCTCTGTTCCCAACTTGTATAGTAAGTTTTCACATGGTATAAAGAAAATAAAAATTGTCATACTGCACGATAGACATATAACCAACAAAAAAAAGAAAAAAAGTACACACACACACACATATATAAATTAAATTTGCTACTAGAATTGTTTTTCTTAGAAGGTATAATTTTACAAATAATGAATATACTAAATAGATATCAATTCTCTATAGTAGTGAGTCCCCATTGTGACGTGAAATAGCAGTGATGCTTTTCTAGATCTTTCCTGACTTGTATAATTCTACATCTTCAAGCTCCAGCTCCAAAGTACTCTATGAGTACCGTGCAAATATTTGCTGAATTAAATGTAATAAAACTGAACTATGACAAATTCAAAAGCAAACAAATGACTAATATGCCCTATTATATAATATTAGCAGAGGGCGCACCACCAAACTGATGTCCCCAAAATTGTCAAGATTTTATAAGTATGTGAGCACAGTGCTTCTGTCACAGTCTCCAGCAACATGAAGGAATGGAAGATCCAGAGGGAAGTAACTTAAATATGCATTCAATATGATATAGTCTCTGCAAATAATCTCCACTGCATTCACTGAAACCCTAGTGTAAATGGACTTTTAAAAATTCACAACTGTCACCTCAGTGACACTGTAGAAAAGTAAATTGGTGATTTCCCTAAAATGTGGGTTAATCAGTCTGCATTGGCAAAGAGCAGGTCACTGTGTTGCCTTTGCTTGAAAGGCAAAGCAATGGAAGGTCGAGGTTTTGTTCAGAAGGTGTTGGGAGCTGTGAAAATAGACTGGTGCTATAAAATGGTACTTAATGTTACCATTAAATATGACAGTTTCTTTTTGAGAACTACCTTTGCATCAGGAGCTAATTCTTTACAGTGTATTTAAATAAAGTTACTTTATTTAGTATTGGATCAGCACTGTTCCAACCCTTATCTTCAAGAACTGTGGCCTAGAGCTTATTAATGGCCACCATGAGAGGAAAGGAAGGACATGACTATGTCAGTCTGGGAATTTCTGAGTCAAGCTAAGTTAAAAATGTAAATAGTTGCTGGGTTTGGTGGCTCACGTCTGTAATCCTAGCACTTGGGAGGCAGAGACAGGAGGATTGCTGAATTCGAGGCTTGCCTGGGCTACATAGTGAGTTCAGGGCCAGCCTGAACTACAAAGCAAGACCTTGTCTCAAAAAAAAAAAATGTAAATAGTTGGATTTTATTTTGATACTATAAGCATTTCCAAATGGAAGTATATATCATTCAAACTTAGTTTAGCAAAGCATCTATTATTTTTTGTAGATATTTCATATTTTTAAAATTTTCTGAGTCTCATGATTTTACTGTAATTTATGTGATTAAGAATCTTGTAGCCTAGGGCCAGAGATTAAGCTCAGTGGTTCTTGTGCCTGCCTCACAAGTGCAAGGCCCTGAGTTCGATCCCGGTAACCACATACAATGCTGGGCATGGTGACCTATGCCCACCAGCAATCAATACCACATACCACAGTGCTGGGTGTGGTGGCTCACACCTGTCATCCCAGCACTCGGGAGGCAGAGACAGGAGGACTGCTGAGTTTGAGGCTTGCCTGAGCTACATAGTGGGCTCAGGGCTAGCCTGAAGTACAAAGTGAGACCCTGTCTTAAAAAAAAAAGAATCTTGTAGCCTAGCATATATAAGATAGCATATACTGGGTGGTACAGTCTCAAAAAAATCATGCTCTCCATCTGTACACTTGATGTTCTGTTAGAATGCTGGTACTGGAATGGCATGACATTACTTAAAGGAATATGTGTAGTTTTATATAATAATATTTTACTACATACATTTTCTCATTACCAATTACAGTGGACTCTCAATTTCTGATCATAATGACATGCAAACAACTTTGGTCATGACCAGAGTTTTTGTTCTTACTTACAAAGAAAGATTTGAGTTATGACCAGAATACTGGCAGGATGTGCTTCCAAATGGTCTCAGATACATATTTAGCCCTTAAAGAGTTCTGGAAAGAACATTACAACATCCTTTCCTGTGTGAGGTTAACTGAGAAATCCTGGGCCAGTGTCTCTCTGAGGACACAAATCTGCCAGTATATAGGATAGAGGCTCTGAAGGCTGTGTAGAAGAACCAGAGCCTTCAGTGGACCAATCTGAGTTACAACCACCCCTTGTGATCGAACTGAGTTCATAAGTTAAATGTCCACTGTAAATAGAGAAAGGAACAAAATAAAAATTTATTTAAACATTAGAAGTTGGAAGTACACTAATAACTATAGAGCTAATCTTTAGAAATAGTTATTTTAGCTATGACCTTGAGTGCTTTGTCAAAGGTGCTAAGTACCTTTTTACCAAGGAGTATTTAGGTGACATTAATAAATCCAGCCTAGGAAAGTTGCAGTTATTTTGAAGAGTGCCAGCAAAAAAATTAAATAATAATAATAATAATAATAATAATAATAATAATAATAAAGTCTTCCCACAAGGAAACAAGAGCATGTATACAAAATATCAGTATGTACATATAGAAAGTTGATGATCAATATGCAAAGAATCTGGAGAAGTCACCACTATTGTCATCCAAAGTTTTATTACTCATCTGCTCTGTAAGCATCTCATCGCCATGCTGAGCAAGGAAATAAGCCACAGAAATGTCAAATACTATTTTCTCCTAGAGCATTCTGCAATAATGCCATGGAGGCTGAATATTTTAAACTGTGTTATCTAGATTAAAGTTCTTAAAACAAAATGAGTTTAAATACTGTCTAAGTTCAATAGCAAAGTTGAGTATATGACTTTTATATCAGCTTGTGGTATGACTATTTCTATTTTTAAAATTTTGGGGGGTTATTATATATTAGAAAAGCAGCTGGACTAATGCTTTTACCACTAAATCCTATAATCAGAGAAGCAGGAACCAATAGACTATATTTGGTTCCTTTTAAAGTGCTTGTGCTGCAAAATATAGGTAATAAGGGCTGAAATTAGTAATTAAGAATAGCACTTAACCTTCCATTATAGGGCTTTGTGGTAAGTGCTTTTATATGAAAGAATTTGTCAGGTAGTGGCACTATACCTTTAATGAAAAACACCTAAAGCATTGACCAGTAGCATTACTCTATAATTGTCTGGATGGCTTTCATAGAGAAACTAATTAGCGAAGGTAGATTTTATGCTCTTTTGGAGAATATGAAGTAGTCTTAGAACCCAATAATTCGAACTTTATAATAAATATTGAATTTTCTGAATAGCGTGCCTGGTTTTCATGATTTCCTTGTGCACGGAGCAAAATAAAGAAGTAATGTTTTGCAAAGCATTTCAACTTGAAAAACCATGTCTTGGTACATAATCAGTTAAAGCTTAGAATATAATGCATCACTAATCTCCCATTTGTCCCTAATTAGAGGTAAACTGCAAAATTTTCTTTTTCAACAAAAATAGATCTCCTCTTCTTATAACATTAATTCAAAAAAGTTAACATCATCTTGTTTGCCCAGACTCAAAAATACTCCCCCAAAATTCCATTTCCCTTTGGGGATAAAACTGAATTCACTTGCCTATCACAGGGCCCTAAAAAATATCTTTTAAATCTACACAAGGTCAAATAGTCATTTTATTGGCAAGTTAGCACATCAGTTCAAATAATCTTTAAAGAATGTCTACATCATATAAAGAATGTATTGGCTTACTGTTTATAGAGATACTTTTCTTTCTTTTTTTCTTTTTGGGACAGGGTCTGGCTTTGTAGTTCAGGCTGGCCCTGAGCTCACTATGTCACCCAGGCAAGTTGCTGCGAACTCAGCAATCCTCCTGTCTCTGCCTCCCTAGAGCTGGGATTACAGGCGTGAGCCACCACGCCCGGCACTGTGGTATGTGGTGTTGATTGCTGGTGGGCGTGAGTCACCACTCCCAGCATTCTATGTGGTTACCTGGATCGAACTCAGGACCTTGCACTTGCGAGGCAGGCGCCTGAACCACTGAGCTAAATTTCCAGCCCTATAGAGATACTATTTTTTTTTTTTTTTTTTGAGACAGGGTCTCGCCTTGTAGTTCAGGCTGGCCCTGAGCTCGCTATGTAGCTCAGGCAAGCCTCGAACTCAGCAATCCTCCTGTCTGCTCCCAAGTGCTGGGATTACAGGCGTGAGCCACCACCCCTGGCTAGAGATACTTTTTTAAGCGTTCAGGATTAAATATATAAGATATGGAAAGGGCTAGAGACTTAGCTCAGTGGTTCCAGCGCCTGCCTCACAAGCGTAAGGTCCTGAGTTTGATCCCAGTAACCACATACAATGCTGGGCGTGGAGACTCATGCCCACCAGCAATCAATACCACATACCACAGTGCCAGGCGTGGTGGCTCACGCCTGCAATCCCAGCACTCCGGAGGCAGAGACAGGAGGATTGCTGAGTTCGGGGCTTGCCTGGGCTCCATAGTGAGCTCAGGGCCAGCCTGAACTACAAAGTGAGACCCTGTCTCAAAAAAAAAAAAAAAAGATATGGAAATACAGGAGTTACACTGTATGTCATTAAAAAGTAGGTACCCCAGAAAAGCAATAACCACAACAATTATAGACAACAGACTCTAAGGAAAGTCCATCTTGGAACATAAAATATAATGTATAAAATATAGTGAACTTAATTTGGATCTTTATATGCATACATTCACTTAGGTGGAATTAACAAGAACAGGCAGAAACAAAATCAGTAGCTACTAATAATTCATAAGGTGTGAGAGATTGCAGAATACAGTATAAGACCTGTTGAACAACTGGAAGAAAAGGAAAGATGCTTTTTATTTTCTCTCTGTTTTTCTCCCTCCCTTCTCTCTTTCTCTCTTTTCCTTTACCTTTAGTGAGACGACCATGCCTCAGTGTGTCACCAGAGGCATCACACACAGAGACAGAAACCTGTGGTTTCTGCAAGTTGGTTGGAAGATCTTAAAAGTATTAGCTCTAAAACACAATTATTTTCATCAGTCCTATATTTCAGAGTTTAGGAAACTCAGATTGATGATAGTCCTTTTAATTCTACACATTTAGATTTCATTAATTAATTCAGTTTTATATCAACTCATTACTAATTCACTGGTTATCCATTTAAGCATTCTTTTTACTAAAAGTTTTCTATTTTGGTACTGAAGTATTGATTAATATTTTTGTTTAGGATTTTAAAATTTATAATTTGCCTCATTTTGATTATGTATGACATAAGGAAATCTGGTTGTTGTTTTTTTTACAATTATAATTATTTAAAAGATGGAAGGAACTTCACATTTCCCCTATTTCAGCTTCTTCTATCAGATAGCATAATAGAAGCTGGAAAAGCACAATGAATTTGCTCAAAGTTATTATGCTGGTTGATGACTAAGGCCAGACTACACTTAGGAACTGTTGTCCACATACTATGCATCTCCCTCTGTACTATCTGGGAGGAAGGAGCCATAGCAAGGAAAGATGAGTCTTTCAATCTAGCACAGCACATTTTCTATAACTAAAAATCATCAGCTGTGTGATTGGTTGTAACTGCATTCGTCCATGCAGGTGCCTGCTACTTTTGTTGAACTCTCAAATCCATCTTACAAGTTTTTTTTTCATTATTCAGTAAGCTTTATTTGTACATTATATACACAGCTTACAATCACACAAAACATCGGGGAATTTGTACCAATATGTGACACAGGTTAATTCTCATTTTTACCCACATCCCTGCCAACCCACCCCCTCCCCACCCCCATATACATACTCTTTTATTTTTTTCCAAATCATATTTATTCCTTCCCCTCATTACGTACCCACACCAAATTCCTTTTGGATATTACAGAAATTATCATACATTCTAGAGCTCCTTTACCTCTACAGGTACTTATATCAAAGAAAAGATCTGGTATTTGCATATCTGTGCTCTATTTATTTCACTTATTAATGTGTCCTCCAGGTGTCTCCATTTGCATATAAATTAATCAATCTTGTCATTCTTTTTGGCAGAATAATACTCCATTTAAAAAAAAAACAACACATCTTCTTCATCCACTCTCCAGTTAATGGACATTTAGGTTGTTTCCAAGATTGGGCTATCACGAACTGAGCTGCTATGAACAGAGGTGTACACCTGTCTTTCCAATGTGATTTTTAAAAAATTCCCTTGGGTATATTCCTAGCAGGGGGATAGCAGGGTCAAATGGGACCCCTAGTCCTAGTTTTCTTAGGAATCTACACAGAGATCTCCACAATGGTTGCACAAGTCTACAATCCCTCCAGCAGTGGAGAAGGGTTCCTTTCTCCCCACAGCCTCGCCAGCATTTATCATTGGTTGATTTTGTAGTAGCGGTCATTCTTTGTGGAGTAAGATGGAATCTCAGTGTTGTTTTCATATGCATCTCTCAAATGACCAGTGATGTTGAACATTCCTTCATATGCTTCTTGGTTGCTTTGACTTCTGCCTCCAAGAAGTGTCTGTCCATTTCAGATGCCCATTTTTTTTTTTTTGGAAGCAGCGTCTCGCTTTGTAGTCCAGGCTGGCCCTGAGCTCACTGTGTAGCCCAGGCAAGCCTGGAACTCAGCAATCATCCTGTCTCTACCTCCCGAGTGCTGGGATTACAGGCATGAGCCACCACGTCCGGCACTGTGGTATGTGGTATTGATTGCTGGTGGGCATGAGTCTCCACTCCCAGCATTGTATGTGGTTACCGGGATCGAACTCAGGACCTTGTGCTTGTGAGGCAGGCACTGGAAACACTGAGCTAACCCTCCAGCCCTCAGATGCCCATTTTTGAACTGGGTCTTTAAACTTGGGGAGACTGATTTAAGTTCCTTGTATATTGTAGATACTAGCCCTTTGTTTGACAAACAGCTAGTAAAGACTTTTTCCCATGTTGTTGGTTGTCTTTTAGCAGTGCCAGTGATTTCTTTTGTTGTGCAGAAGGTTTTTAGTAGGATGAGATCCCATTTGTTGATTCTTTCTGCTAGTTCTTGTGCTATAGAGGTTTTATTCATAAAGTCTCCGCCTAAGCCAATGTCTCCAAGAGTTTTACTTAACCTGTTTTCCAGCAGGCTTATTGTTTCTGTTTGAATGTTTAAGTCATGAATCCATTGTGAGTTTAGTTTTATGCATGGTGAAAGAGATAGGTCTAGCTTTAGTTTTTGGCAGGTTAAAGCCCAGTTTTTCCAGCACCATTTGTTAAAGAGGCTGTCTTTCCTCCATTGGTGATGTTTGGCTCCTTTGTCAAAGATAAGATGGCTTAGTGTATCTGGGGTTGTGTCTGGATCTTCTAATCTATTCCACTGATCCTCAGGTCTGTTACTTTGCCAGTACCATGCAGTTTTTATCACAGTGGCTTTATAGTAGAGTTTTAAGTTGGCATTGTAATACCCCCTGCCATGTCATGGTTGCTTAGAATTGTTTTTGCTATTCTTGGTCTCTTATGGTTCCAGATACATTTTTGGATTATTTTCTCTAGCTCCATGAAGTATAGTGTCAGGATTTCAATTGGAATTGCACTGAATCTGTATAGTGGTTGTGGGAGTATAGCCATTTTTGACGATGTTGGTTCTCCCTATCTAGGAACAAGGGATGTCTTTCCACTTTCTGATCTCCTGTTCTATCTCATTTTTCAGAGTGCTATAGTTTTCAGAGTAGAGGTCTTTTACCTCCTTTGTTAGGATGATTCCTAAATATTTCATTTTTCTGGGTGCTATTGTGAAAGGGATTGACTCCCCAATTTCTGTTTCAGTGAGTCTGTTGTTTGTGTATTCAAAGGCTGTTGGTTTTTGAGTGTTGACCTTGTAACCAGCAACCCTACTAAATTTGGTAATTAAGTCTAGCAGTCTGTGGGTTGAGTTTTTAGGATCCTCTAGATAGAGTATCATATCATCGGCAAATAAAAGAAATTCCAATATCCTCACAAACACATGAAAATGGAACAACACTCTGTTGACCAACCAATGGGCCACAAAAGAAACTAAACAGTTTCTACAACTAAATGACAACCCTAGTACAACATACAGGAACATATGGGATACACAGAAAGCAGTTCTACGAGGGAAATTCATAGCAATGAATGCCTACACTTGGAAAATAGAGCAAACTGAAATAAACATCTTACAAGTTTTAAACAATAATGCATGAATAAAAGTAATTTCCCTGAAAAATCATAGTTACTTTGTATTCACTAAATTTTGAGCCGATAATACTCATTGACAGATACTGATTATTTTTTGAACTTCAGTTGAGAAATTTATTTAGGAAATTAAATCAATTACTATAGACTATTACAATTGGAATTAGAACATTAGAGTCATTATACAGGAAAAACTCTACAAAGAAGGTTTGCCCATGTTATAATTAAATATATAAATACAAGACAAGTTTGGCTAAATTTAATTTCCTTGCTAGAAAGATGAGATAATGAATATATAAATCTCTTCGTGAAACTGATAAGCCACTCAGAAAATTTAAATCATCCCTTAAGTGCATTACCAATTTTAGGTAGAGTGCAACAAAAGCAGTAATAAAAGCACTTAACAATAGTAGTTAAATAATTGTTGAGTGATTTCTAGCTTCTTTATGAAACTTTTATGCCACAATAATGTTTTTTGTGGTTGGTTTTTAACCAAAATAGACTAACATGTATGGCAGAAATTTATTTCAATCCATAAAGATTTGGCTTCTTGTAAAATATTTAAATGTTTACTAATCTGAATTTTCCACAGTAAATCTTACATAAAATGAGAAATCTTAAGTAAGAGAAGTGGCTAAAAGTCTCATAATTTCTGTGATATTTTCTTCTTTCATGGTGTTTTGCTGGACTTTAGGGTCTATTCTTAATAAAGAAGCATCAGGAACTATTTATTGAGCAGTATATCAAATATATCTACCTAAAATTCTCAGTTTATTTTCGAAGAAAATGCATCCAAGGAAAAAGAAGGAAATGACATATCCCCAGGATTATTTTTTCCCTGCTGCTCACTTTTTTTTTTTTCCTTTTAAAAATTTAATTCTAGGGGCCGGAGATTGTAGCTCAGTGGTTCCAGCACCTGCCTCACAAGCGCAAGGTCCTGAGTTCTATCCCGGTAACCACATACAATGCTGGGTGTGGTGACTCACACCCACCAGCAATCAATACCACATGCCACAGTGCTGGGCGTGGTGGCTCACGCCTGTAATCCCAGCACTAGGGAGGCAGAGACAGGAGGATTGCAGAGTTTGAGGCTTGCCTGAGCTGCACAGTGAGCTGAGGTCCAGCCTGAACTACAAAGCGAGACCCTGTCTCAAAAAAAGAAAAAAATAATTAATTCTATTGGTATGCTTAGGCATATATAATAAACACAATCATCATAAGGAATTTATATCTATATATGGTATATCTTGCTGCCTCTTTATTTCCAGTCCCCTCCCCTCCTTTCAACTCCTCTTGCCCCCTATAGTTACAAAAGTTTGTTTCCAATTTTCCTTCTTTTTTCATTTTTCCTTCCTGCCTTTGCCCTATAATTTAGAACAATTTATTCTTATTTCACTTTATCTAGTATGTATCTTGGTCCTTATTTATACTTTCAGTCTCTCACCCTAAAGGGACAGTAATATTTACACAATTGCCTCATTTATTTCACTTAAGAATATAGTCTCATGGTGCAACGATTTAGCTAGAGATGTCTCAGGTTTATCTTTCTTGGGCTAGAGATTTAGCTCAGTGGTGCTGTTGCCTGCCCTGCAAGTACAAGGTATGAGTTTGATCCACAGTACCACCAAAAGAAGTGTATCTTTCTTTTTGGTTGAATAATATTCCATTATATTAAACACATTTTCCTCACTTGTTCTTACATCCTAAGTGACCTGGATCTTTGTAAATTATTTGAATATTTTTTCTTTTGCTCTAAGCCATATGATAACTTTTAAAATTTGTCTCTTTTAAAAAGGGAGAAAGTTCTAAGCACAAAACTTAACTTTTAGAAAATGAAGTGGAAAGGAACTTTAAGAATCAATGAAGATTATAGGCCATAGAAATTATACTTCTGATAAAATTAGAGTTTTAGAAACTTCATTTGCCTTTTCTGAATACTCTATCTGGTTGATATTAACAAGAGTCTGGTTTTGTAACAATGCTTTTGTAGCTCAATCATCAAAAATATCTTTCTTGTATCTCCTAGTTTATAATTACCTGAGTTTAACAGAGGATAATTCGTGTTCCCAACTCAGTGACAGGTCCTGCCAATACTTCTGCAAACCCTCTGACCCCATATTTCCTCAAGAGCTTTCTGTGACATTTCCTAGGAATATTTATAGATTTTTATGATGAATACAGACAGCACTGAGTATTATTTTGTGTATGATTAAGCAGTTTTAAAACTCTACTGTGTGCTTTTGTTCCCCCTCCTCTCAGCTTTTCATATCACCAGGTGAAGGCCAACCAGGAACCAGGCAGCATTTGTAGGCTATTCCCCTTCTCCCTGTCATTTCTCTACTTTCCTCATCTCATAACCTTGGAAGTAGGTTAGTGTTAAGTGCCACTTAATTCTAATAAATAATGACAGTGTGGTCAAGAGGTAGCCCAGGAAAAAACTGAGTTTGATAACACTGGTATCAAGGACTTATGCAGAGTACAAACATTAGATAGGTAACTCTCTTCAGTTAAATACATTCTCTGACTCATTCTTCTTAAACTCCTTTAAATTTCTGCCTCCATATGACTCTTATAAAGTAGGATGCTTCATCTGTAGAAAAATATAGAATCTATGCAATAAACACATTAAATTATGCCTGCACTTTATAAGGTCTTCAGCTCATGTCTATCTTATCCAAAAACCAAACCCTGTATTCTAGCCCGGTGTGATGACACATACCCATAGTTCCAGCACTTGAGAGGCTGAGGCAAGATGATTGCCGTGAGCTCCAGACCAGCCTTAACTCTATAGAAAAATCCTGTTTCAAAAAACCAAATCAGCTGGGCATGGTGGCCCACGCCTATCAATAATCCCAGCACTTGGGAGGCAGAGACAGGAGGATTGCTGAGTTCAAGGCTTGCCTGGGCTACCTAGTGAGCTCAGGGCCAGCCTGAACTATAAAGTGAGACCCTGTTTCAAAAAAAATAAATAAATAAAAATCAAACCCAACAAACAAAAAACCCCAAAAGAACTCTCTGTGATCTTTTAACATGTTAACATTTTAAAGGAAAAATCAAAATGATGCTCCAGTGAAATATAAATGCCCTTTGCTAACCTTAGCCCTCTGAGTGGAGCCCTTAGTAATTTAGATAATTTTTTTTTTTCTTTTTGAGACAGGGTCTCGCTTTGTAGTTCAGGCTGGCCCTGAGCTCACTATGGTGCCCAGGCAAGCCGCCGCGAACTCAGCAATCCTCCTGTCTCTACCTCCCGAGTGCTGGGATGACAGGCATGAGCCACCACGTCCGGCATTGTGGTATGCGGCGTTGATTGTTGGTGGGCGTGTCTCCATGCCCAGCATTATATGTGGTTACCGGAGATCGAACTCAGGACCTTGCGCTTGCGAGGCAGGCGCCGGAACCACTGAGCTAACCCTCCAGCCCAGTAATTTAGATAATTTAATAGAATAAGATCAACTTTTGTACTTTTGATTTGGAATGCAGTTGTTTTCTCAAATACGATTATAGCAATGCCACTATTCTTCTAATAAATGTGTTTTGAGGACTGACAAATGCATCAGTAAAAAGAAGTACTGACTTTATATTCCCTCTCAAGAGGATCCACTCAGAAATGTACTTCACTTCTTCAGTACTGTTGATAATCTCAACAAAAATCCATAGTCTTAGCCTAATCTTGAGAAACCTGAAGCGAGGGACATTTCACACAGTGACTCATGAGCACCACATGTCAGGCCGTGTTTGTGAGTGATACAGAAAAACACCTATGAGGCGACTCAGAAGGAGACATGACAGCCTAATGCACTAGGAGGTCTCGATTCAGTCCTGGAATAGAAAAAGAGCATTAGTTATAAACTGGTAACACTAATAGACTCTGCATTTTATGTTATAATTACTGATATGAATTTATTGGTTTTAAGAATTCCCCAATAGGGCCGGAGATTTAGCTCAGTGGTTCCAGCGCCTGCCTCGCAAGCGCAAGGTCCTGAGTTCGATCCCGGTAACCACATACAATGCTGGGCGTGGAGACTCACGCCCACCAGCAATCAATACCACATACCACAGTGCCGGGTGTGGTGGCTCACGCCTGTAATCCCAGCACTTGGGAGGCAGAGACAGGAGGACTGCTGAGTTCGAGGCTTGCCTGGGCTACATAGTGAGCTCAGGGCCAGCCTGAACTACAAAACGAGACCCTGTCTCAAAAAAAAAAAAAAATTGCCCAATAGTTATTTAAATTATTAACAAGGGAAAAGTTTTACAAAAGGTGCAAGGAGCTCTCATTACCCATCCTTTGCAACTTTTGGATAAATAGGTTTTAAAAATAAAAAGTATAAAGATAATTCCTATCACCTTTTACTCAATGTTCAATATCTTATCACATACTCTCAGGAAAAGTGCTATTTAAACAATAAACTTGTCTTTGTGAAATTGGTAAGCCACGTGTGCTTATTGGAAAAAATGCATATGTACTCAGATGTTCATTTGATTATTATGAATATATATTTATTCCTGGGGAATATAAACAATTTCTGAAACAATCCAAAGATGTCATCTAATGTAATATATTATTATAGTTGACTCTTAATTAGGACAGAATGATATGATAAATGTGGAAACCTTTTGTAGTATGTAGCCTTTAAGTAGGCCATATATTAAAATATAAATGATGATGATGAATATTTTGTGTCAGATTTATCCTCATGGGTAGAATAGTTCTCAAAGACAGACTTTCATCTTAAACATTCTAAAGTCTGTTTTGTTTTTAGCCTTAAGAATTTGACTGCATTAAAAAGCAATTGAACTCCCTCAATCCCGAGAATCTGAGACTGACTCTCCACTCCTTAAAATATACTGAATTTGTCATCTTGAGCATATTATCTATATTGGTGGCATGAATATTTAAAATGTCCATTGAGAATCTGAAAGAGAATATACTTCACACAAGTCCGTCTAGATATTACCATACACATTTCCAGTGAAGTATTTAAGCTGGATTTATGATATATAAAACTAGACAGGATAGAGGAACGTTTAGCTTCATTTTTCTACATAGTGTCAACTAATTGATAACATGGCATAATAATTTTTCGGGGTCACCTTTGCTGGAGCCTTTAAAAGTCCAAGTAGAGTCTTCAGTCCTCTCATTTATTACTTTTATTGCTCAGGTTGGCAGAGGACTTGGGTGAGAGTGCATTTCACGGCTAGACAAGACACAGCAAATGAAATGAAGCTTTTTTAAATGCAAAGGTTTTCTTTGCTGAAAAGAGGGACAGAATGATCACACTTCTTGTTGGGTAGGACCTGGAGATAATTAGGTGACACCGATGCTCTATGGAAATAGAGTTCAAGTAGAAAAATCCATCAGATTGACTCAATAAAGGAAATTATTGTTGCACTAGCATTGATGAAGAAGAAATGGAGCCTGCTTCATATCTAAGAGATTCACAGAAGCTTTTTAGATTCTTGTTGTGAGATCTAATATTTACCACAGTGAGTTAGACATGTGCTTTATGGTGGACTCTCACTGAGCTAATAATGTGCATACATCACTGCATGTTTGCAATAACACAAATGGTTATAAGGCAGCAAACACTATTTTTAATAAATGAATAAGTACAGAATAGACTGCCAATTTCATGTATTGCTAGTTTATTCTGGTCTTTTATGAACTCTTATTATACAACTTGCTGTCTCTGCCACGTATTCTTATTTCCTCTATGAAAAAAACTCATATTTTATTCCTATACATGCCAGATTGTATGATGCTCCAACTTCCTTTCTGCAGTCCTGAAGTTTCAACACTAGCTTTTAATAGTTCTTATTTTCAGATCCAAAAGCCACTCGGGGTCCCCTTGAACCTGTACCATGCTTATAATGATGTTATTCCCTTCTGCCAATTATTCTTTCTCTACATTCAGAAGACAGTAACCATTTCAATTTAGATATCACTTTTAAACCCACTTGCTATAGGAAATATGAACTATACACCAAATGACCAAACTTCAACCAGATGCCACAGACTTAATGCAAGATCAAAGGTGGAATAGATACAATGGAGATTAACAGAGAAGACATGGTCAGATTGACTGGGTTCAAGTCCCAGTCCGTCACTTATTTTATGTGTAACCTGATATGATAATAGGCCCCCAAATCCCTATGAAAACTTATAAGTTAGCCCTTCATCTTCAGCTTTGATTTCCACGATTTCAGTTACAATCCACCATGAGCCCAAAAATATTAAATGGAAAATCTAAAAAGTAAACAGTTCATACATCTGAAATTTGCTTCATTCTGAATATGTGGTGAAATCTCTCACCTTTCGGCTCAGTCCTACCTCACATGTGAATCTTCTTGGGCTCATGTATTTACTACCCATCCGCTAGTGACTCAGTGGCTGGGTGGTCAGGTCACTGTGATGGTCCATGGTGATTCTGTGCTGGTGTCTCTTATTCTTCTTCACAGTGGCCCCAACAAGCAAGTGTAGTGGTACTGGCAATTTTATAACGTGTTGTTATATCTGTCCTGTTTTATTATTAGCTTTGGTTGTTAATCTTACTATGCTTATAAATTTTAACATAGGTAAGTGTGCATAGACAGAAAATATAGTGCATGTAGGGCTTGGTATTACAGTTTTAGGCACACACTAGTAGTTTTAGGAGATTGGACCTAAGGATAAGTACTACTGTATTTCCATATGAGAAATCTTGTTTTAGCAGTTTGACTTGAATTCACATACATGGCAGTAAATCTCCTCAAAGACTCAAAGATTTAAACTTTTCTTCTGGATTCTCACAGATAGATAGATAGATAGATAGATAGATAGATAGATAGATAGATAGATAGATAGATAGATAGATAGATAGACAGACAGACAGACATAGATACATAGTATGTATATATATATATATATATATACATACATGTATGTTTGTGTGTATGGCCAAAGTACTCCAAGAACCCTGAGGATACATCACCAGGAAAGGTGATGTAATTTATTTAGTATTTGGCATGGAAACTGTGTTCTGTAAAAAGGCAAAGAATAGAATCACATGAGAGAATCAAGCCAGATGTATGGAAGCGTCATGTGTGAGCCAGCTGTTGGAGTGCATTTGGATTTTAACGATCAAGTACTAGAGAGACAGACAATGCATTCTTAGTTTCATGGCTTGGGTCATGAGTAGAGTCTGAAGTCGAGTTGTGTGTAGATGGCTTCATCTCTGCCACGGCCACAGGTCATGTCCAAAAGAGGCCTGTATTTCTCTTCAGCAACCACCTTTGGCCTTCCAATATGCTTTTGCTTTCCAATATGCTTTTGCCTCAGCTGCAATAATCCTGGGCATTTCCTTTTTCTGATGTCCACAATGGCAGCCAATAAAGAGCAGAACATGACATTTATATTTGAATAGAAAGTAAAGATGCATTATGAAGCCTGGGGGTTTAGCTCAAGTGGTACCATACCCACCTGGGAAGCAAGGGCCTGAGTTTGATTCCAGGTACTTCAGAAAAAAAAAAAGATTCATTATTAGTAATGATTTCTATATACCAGACACAAACCAGGCAATTTGTCACCTTACTGTGACATGTCTATTGGTAGAACAAAGACTGTTGCTTACCTTTTACCTGAAGAAGCTAGAATTTACCTGTTGGTTATTGTGCTGGGTGACTGAGTTCATTCTTATTGAGGTGGCAAAGCTGAAAACTTTAATTAGAGAAAGACTCCTAACTGAACTTAGAAAATATTTATAACTAGATTTGAAATCTTTACTTTTTCCTTTATCCTTCTGAAAACATTTGAATGTATCAGTGAATCGTTAGTAACTCCTAAATCTTATGCATCCTTTCTGTTTACCCTAGTCTCATGCATTTTAATTCATGTTTATTTTTCTTTAATATAGATATTTTTAGATTTTTGACTTTATTTTTCTGAAATATTCATTCCATTCTGAATTAGAAGACACTGAGAAAAGATGCAACTACAAGTAGAATGAAAACATCAGAAATAGGTAATATTCTTTAACAGCTAACAATAGACCCACAACTTAGCCCTGCTGTTGTCTGTTGTGCATTAAGATCTACATTGTACGTTAAGACGGTAACAGAAGTCAGAAGCCTCCAATCTTTTTTTAATCCTTCAGTGAGAATACATTAAATCTATTTCCTGGCTGTCTTCCTGGTGTGCTAGGCCTGATGAGAAATGTAAGGAAGGAAAAAGACTGCTGTTTTGATCCTATACAGGAGTTTGAAGCAAGATTTAAAAGATAAATTAGTTAGAGAAATAAGATACTGTGGGAATAACAGACTTCCTGGTACAAAATATAAATATGAGAAATGAAAGATTTTAGGTTGATGGGAGAAGCGTGCATAACTTTTAAAGTAGGTCCTGGTCTAGTCTAGAAGGGGAAAGTGGACACACATTCTATGATCAAATAATGCTACGTGTTTGAATACTTTAAAATGTTACAATGAAAGGCATGTTATCATTCATCCCCATCAGAATACCCCCTCTTAGTTCAAACTCAGCATTCTTGCCATTCTTGCCACTCTCGGAGGCACTTCTGGAAGTCCCGTTGCATGAGTGTCTTTAGATGTACTATCGTGGCTCCAAGTTGATTCGAACTGTTTACCTTTTGTGGTCATTTTGACATTGGAGAGAGAAGGAGAGAGAAGTCTCATGGTGCCAGTTCATGGTTCTAGACTATGGTTTCCAGTTCAGTTACCACGAGTTCACAAAAGAAGCTGAACAATTTCTGAGTCTGCGACAACACGAAATTAACTGTGTTGACCTAGTTAACAATCAGATGATTACACCCAATGTCTTCCCTCCTGGGCTATATGTTAATAAATAATTGGTAGATACACAGTGACAATACACTTCTGTTTCATTTCCACAAACATGTACATTCCAGATTTCACTTTCATTCTCATTCTTACAAATCCTCACTCCATTGTACCTTTTGAGTTCCTACTTGGTGTTATTGAGAAACATTCTCCTAATCACCTCACATATCAGCAGGACAATGGGGCCAAGGGTGAACTTCAGTTTCTGTGGGTTTCTTTCCTCAAAGATTCTAGAGTTTCTATCATTTTCTATATGTGCTATCATTATTTTAATGCTGAAAGGTCTGTTTTCATGACTGTACTTCTTTCGTTGTTACTAGCTATAAATCATCTATATTCTTCTCAAGTATCCAATATTTTAATCCATCTGATATAAAGCCAAGATATGTACATTCCTATAATTATATTTACCATATCTTTTCCTGCCTCTCAATTATTCAGTGGCTCACCAATGTGGACTAGAGAATGAGTAGAACGTGTATATAGGAAGAGAGATTTATTGTAATGTTGAATTTTCTTAGGCCTAGTATTTACATACTGAAATACTCTATTTCAGATTTTAATAGTTATATATAGCTCATGGAATCATTTTGTTTAGTTCAACTATAATTTTTCTTAAAAATCAGTTTTCCTTAGTTTAGATTTTTAAAGTGTTTATTATCAGTATGGCAATTCAAATTATGTTTATTTTTTACTGGACTGATCATTTTAGTTTAATACTTTGGACTTTATTGAACTGAATACAGAAAACTTAACTGTTACCTGTATTAGAAAACCCTTACCTTGATATTACCTAAATATAATGAGGAAATGGATTAGAATATTTTATTTAGTCAAACCAAAATGAGAATGTCCATTCTTCTATCATAAGTTTGTGATATTCTTTTTATTTAAAAAAACTTTTTAAAAAATTGATTTTATTGGTATATCTTATAAATACACAGCTTTCTCTGCCATAGAGTGATAAATTTGAGTCATTTATACTCATATGGATGTACTTTGACAACATATTCATAAATGTGATGATAGTCTTTATATATTTTATAAAATTTACTTTAAAAAGGAAAATAACATGAACAAGAATAGTTATATGAAATAATATACTTCAGCTGTTAATGATTCAGACTGTCTTATAATTCTATAAAGATCAAGAGATCATTCAGGTTTTTTTCAATGAGTCATTCCCATTATATGAAATGATTATATGACTTCTATCTGTGTCAGATATGTATGTCCAATGTGTGTCCATTTTCCCCTTCTAGACTAGACCAGGACCTTCCTTAAAGCTTACACATGCTTCTCCCATCCACCTCAAATCTTTCATTTCTTATATTTATATTGTGTGCTAGGAAATCTGTTACTCCCTCAATATCTGTGTAAGTCACTATATGACTTCTATCTAAAGTCTTTTTATTTATCAGATGGTGTGATTCCATATAATGTATAAAACATAATAACCACCATATATTTAAGACTATATGCCAGAAACTTTCTTCAGATGCTCTTTAGAAATTACATCTTATTCTTCAAAATATCTTCATTAATTATCCCCACATGCAAATGTGTTAAGAAGAAGAATTCAATAACATACCTATGAGCACATTTCTGGGATTTGACCCTAGCATTCTCTGGCTTTTATAAAATCAAATACAGTTGACTATCTCCTTCTGTAAATCTTATCAGTTTTCTGTTTTAAGTATTTTTAAATACAATGTTAAAGAAAAATATATCTGCAATGACATTTTCATTTTTAGTGAAAAATACTATATCTAGTGTTGTGTGTACTGTAATTTTCATATAAATTAATGTGACAATACAAAATGTGTAAAGAGCTATCTATTCTTTTTGTTTGTTTGTTTGGTGTTTGGTTTGAGACAGGGTCTCGCTTTGGAGTTCAGGCTGGCCTTGAGCTCACTATGTAGCCCAGGCAAGCCTCGAACTCAGCAATCTGCCTGCCTTTGCCTTCCAGTGCTGGGATTGCAGGCGTGAGCCACCACGCCCAGCACTGTGGTTTGTGGTAGCGATTGCTGGTGGGCGTGAGTCATCCCACCCAGCATTGTTGTATGTGGTTACCAGAGATGGAACCATGGGCCTGGTGGTTGCTAGGCAGGTGCTGGAACCACTGAGCTAAATCTCTGGCCCAAAAGCTGTCTATTCATGTAGTATGTTATGCTGCGATCCCTTAGCTTAGTTATCAAATGAAATTTTTGTTAAACTTTTTTTTAAATTCTAAAGTCTAGCCAATTAAAGCACCTATGTTAAAATATGTAACTAATGGCAGTACTGGGACACTTTAATGTTTTTTTAAGCCATGGCTTTTCTGATACGCCACATTTCTAGTTTCTTTTTTAAAAAGAACAGTGCCAACAGAAACGACATAGTTATTACCAAAGCTTCTTTTGCCATGAACTTGGTTAAAAAGTTCCTTTGACATACACCTTTTCCCTCATGTTTGTCTATGCTTCTTGATTGAAATATCATTTATGTCTAAGAACTTCCATGTGATCTAATTGTTATCACAGTGCTCAAGGGATTCCTAAAAATAAATTAGCAGCACCAATTCATACTTTTCCCACCCAAACTAGAATCATTGTGTATAGTTAAGTTATTGTGTCAAATTTAATTAAATTGACTCCATAGCTGAACATGACTGTTGAATTACTTCTGTTTTTCTACTGTACTGAGGAGAAATATCAAAGAAGAGAACTGCATGTGGAAAAGCTTCCACTTGTGTAAAGCTGAAGCTTCCTCTTGGATGACTCTGATGTAAACCCCCCTCCATTGTTTAACTTTGTAAACTTTATGTTTCTTATAGAGCTGGTCTGCAGCTTTTGTTACATTTGAGGTTTCGAGCCTCAGAATATTCGGCTCACTTGGGCTTAGAAATTCCCTTGTTGTTAAAAAGGATTGTTATACTTGCTTCTCTGTGATATAGGTGGGAATCTGCACTCTTCTAAGCAGTGCAGCGTGTATTCTGTAGCTGTACTAGCCAATGAGACATATAATCTTCTAACCAGTAGAATTGCTGAGCCTAACCAATAAGATGCTACAACTCAATGTGTAACTCTGCCCACAACCTCAAGAACATTGTGTAAGAGGGTATAAAAACACGGGGCTTCGACACAGCCAAGCACCAGCCTCTCTGTGGAGAGAAAACTGGTTGGTCCTTAGGCATTACAGTAAAGCTCCACATTTTTTCTCTAAAACTTATGAATGAGTCTTTCATTCTCCTGGACCAGCTGTGGGAAACTCTCAGCTGCGACACTTGAATTGCCCACACTAGCTGGGGTTCTACCTCTTTAATATAATAACCATTGTAATTACATATTATTGGCAAGCAGCAGAATTTGGGGAGAGATGGAAGACAGAATGAGCAAGTCCATATTGAGAAGAGACTAAGAAGATGAAATAGGCCCAGTAAAGCATCCAGAGTAGATACTGAATATGGCATATAAATATGGCACTGAATATGAATACAGTGGTGAGCGGAAACAGAGACCCTGCTCTCCTGTCTTTTGCAATCATTGGAGTAAACACTTTATTGCAAATGATTTTCTTGGCTAAAGTTAGGGACTTGGATAAAGGAGACTGGAGTGAATGTCTTCAGTGAAATTAAACAGTGATACAGCACAGACCAGGGATTTAGCCCATAGGCTCCATGCCTGCCTGGCAAGCACATGGTCTGAATTTCATCCCAGATATCCCCACCCCAAAACAGGGAAATAGCCATTCAGGTGTTACTTAGACTGTGACTTGGGGAACAGCACTAGATAGACCCCCATGTTGAGAGTGATGATCAGCTTCTCTCTACTGGTACAGATGTATCAGGAAAGAGCAGAAGTCAAGGACAAGGCAAACCATGCCTTTTTCCAAGCATTTCCTCAAGTAAAATGTAAGGTAAAATGTATTTTGAAATCTGGCCAAATGTAAAAGTCTGCCTAGTGTCACAGGAAATATGAGGGATCTTGAGATTATTCCATTTACATAAAAAGCAGACATTTTTTTCAGCATCAACTGAGGAATCCATCCACTTGTTAGGTTGCCTGTGCCCTAGTATCCTCTCTGAAGACCGTCACTTCTGTGGTGCCTTCCCTGAGGAATTCCTTGACTAACCTTCACTGACTATAAGGTGGGGTGTGAAATTTCCACCCCACCTTAAAGATGAGGACCAAAGGGAAAATTCATCATGGTTAGTGAAGCCTGCCACTTTATTTTATTTTTATTTATATATATCTTTTTTGAGACAGGGTCTCACTTTGTAGTTCAGGCTGGCCCTGAGCTCACTAGGTAGTCCAGGCAAGCCTTGAACTCAGCAATCTGCCTGCCTTTGTCTTCCAGTGCTGGAATTACAGGTGTGAGCCACCATGGCCGTCTGCCATTTTATTTAATTTATTTATTTATTCATTCATTCATTCATTCATTCATTCATTCATTCATTCATTCATTCATTTATTTTGAGACAGGGTCTCGCTTTGTAGTCAGGCTGGCCCTGAGCTCACTATGTAGCCCAGGCAAGCCACCGCAAACTCAGCAATCCTCCTGTCTCTGCCTCCCGAGTGCTGGGATTACAGGCGTGAGCCACCACGCCCAGCATTGTGGTATGTGGTATTGATGGCTGGTGGGCGTGAGTCTCCACGCCCAGCATTGTATGTGGTTTCCAGGGATCAAACTCAGGACCTTTCGCTTGCGAGGCAGGCGCCAGAACCACTGAGCTAAATCTCCGGCCCTGCAATTTTATATTTTTTTACATACTTTTTTTGCAAGCTTCCTCAAAGTAACTATGATCATTTAGGATTTTTTTATGTTTGTGTTTCAAAATTCCTCAGGCAGGTCCTAAAAATAGAAATTTGTATGAATAAATATAGGCTATTTTTCAGTATCTCAAATTTGTTTTCGTAATTTTGGAGATGGGCATAATAAACCCTTTCTGATTTCATAGTAGTTAGGGATTGAAAAATAATAATTGTTTGTAAGAGACTCTCTCCATAGTAATCATGATTGTATTTAGAAATGTGTTTTCTAAATACATTTTGTTGCAGCGTTGTTCTGTGTTTTGTTTGTTTGTTTGTTTGTTTGTTTGTTTGTTCTGAGACAGGGTCTCACTTTGTAGTTCAGGCTGGCCCTGAGCTCACTATGGTGCCCAGGCAAGCCGCCGCGAACTCAGCAATCCTCCTGTCTCTGCCTCCGGAGTGCTGGGATGACAGGTGTGAGCCACCACGCCCAGCATTGTGGTATGTGGTATTGATGGCTGGTGGGCTTGAGTCTCCACGCCCAGCATTGTATGTGGTTTCCGGGGATTGAACTCAGGACCTTGCGCTTGTGAGGCAGACGCCAGAACCACTGAGCTAACCCTCTGGCCCTCTTTTGTTTTGTTTTGTTTTGAATTGAGATTTACTGAACAACTAAGAAAACTAACACAAAAATAAAAATTTTAGTAGTATGGTATTAGTCTTCTATATTAATGAAGATATAAGTAACTATAAAGTAAATAAAATGAAAGTCACACAACTCTTGTAGTTTAAGAAGTTTCTTTTATTGATATGAAAGGTTAAGTAGTTCCTTTGTTTAAGGTTTTCCATATATATATTGGGCCTAATATAATCATATGTATACACTCAATTCTATAATCAATTTAATTATAATTTCTAAGTAATATAGATTGATAGGTTTTGTGACTATCAAGTACTAGAATTTTGATTCATATAATTTGATTAGCAACAAAACCAGAAGGAAAAATGTACTTTTAAAACTAAAACTGATAATTTAAGCAGATATGATATAGACATTAACATCACATTTCATTAACATGCAAATCCAAGAGAACTCATTCTAGATGATTCTAGCAGTTAAGAGCAAATTATTGTCAATATCTTAATATCAAAGATCTGTGCATTATCTAACACTTAGATCTTTCAAACTTGTGAAATCATCACTTTTATTTTGCTAGGAGTTGTGACAACAAAATACCACAGTCAGGAGCTTTAAACCACAGAACTTTTTTTTGGCACTTTTTGGAGGTGAGCTGTCCCATATCAGGTGTTAGGCCCAGTTTCTCTCAGACCTGCTTCTTTGATTTGAAGATGGCCTATATTTTTATACAGCTTTGCCTTCGTGTGTACATACTTTGGGTGTTCCCTGGTGTGTTATGAGAACAGCCATTGGATTGGATTGGAGCCCATTTTAATGGATTCATTTCACCTTAATCACCTGTTTCCAAAGATCCCCAATTCCAAATAAAGTTACACTGTGAGATATTGGGTGTTTCAAGCTTCACTATAAGACTTTTTTTAAAAATTGAATTCTTTATTGGTACAATTTATATACATCTCACAATCACATATAACATTGGGGAATTTGTACCAGTATATGACACAAGTTAATTCTCATTTTTACCCATATCCCTACCCACCCACACCTCCCAACCCCCTTTATACATACTCTTTTATTTTCTTTCTGTATCATATTTATTCCTTCCCCTCATTACATTCCCACACGAATTTTCCTATGGAAATTTCCCACTCTATAAAACCTGTCATACTTTCTAGAGCTCATTTGCATCTATAGGTGTTCATGTCAAAGAGAAGATCCAGAATTTGCCTATCTGTGATCTCTTGATTTCACTTATTAGTATATCCTCCAGGTGTCTCCATTTGCACCTAAATGGATCAATCTTGTCATTCTTTATGGCAGAGTAATACTCCATTTTATATTGTAAAAAACCCCACATCTTCTTTATCCACTCTCCACTTGGTGGGCATTTGGGTTGTTTCCAAGATTGAGCTATCACGAACTGAGCTACTATGAACAAGGGCGTACATCTGTCTTTCCAGTGTGATTTTTAAAATTCTTTTGGGTATGTTCCTAGCAGGGGGATAGCAGGGTCAAATGGGACCTCTAGTCCTAGTTTTCTGAGAAATCTCCACACATATCTCCACAATGGTTGCACAAGTCTGCAATCCCACCAGCAGTGGAGAAGGGTTCCTTTCTCCCCACAGCCACGCCAGCATTTATTGTTGGTTGATTTTGTGATAACGGCCATTCTTTGTGGAGTGAGATGAAATCTCAGTGTTGTTTTCATTTGCATCTCTCGAATGACCAGTGACGTTGAACATTTCTTCATATGCTTCTTGGCTGCTTTGACTTCTGCCTCTGAGAAGTGTCTGTTCATTTCAGATGCCCATTTTTGAATTGGGTCTTTAAACTTGGGGAGGCTGATTTGTTTGAGTTCTTTATATATTGTTGATAATAGCCCTTTGTCTGAAAAACAGCTAGTAAAGATTTTTTCCCATGTTGTTGGTTGTCTTTTAGCAGTGCCAGCGACTTCTTTTGTTGTGCAGAAGCTTTTCAGTAGGATGAGATCCCATTTGTTGATTCTTTCTGCTAGTTCTTGTGCTATAGATGTTTTATTCATAAAGTCTCTGCCTAAGCCAATGTCTCCAAAAGTTTTACAGCAGGTTTATTGTTTCTGTTTTAGTGTTTAAGTCTCATATCCATTGTGAGTTTAGTTTTGTGCATGGTGAAAGAGATAGGTCTAGCTTTAGCTTTTGGCAGGCTGAAGCCCAGTTTTTCCAGCAACATTTGTTAAATAGGCTGTCTTTCTTCCATTGGGATGTTTGGTTCCTTTGTCAAAGATAAGATGGTTTAGTGTATCCGGAGTTGTTTCGGGGTTTTCTATTCTACTCCACTGGCCCTCGGGTCTGTTACTTTGCCAGTACCATGCAGTTTTTATCACAGGGGCTTTATAGTAGAGTTTTAAATTGGGGATTGTAATACCCCCTGCCATGTCATGGTTGCTTAGAATTGCTTTTGCTATTCTAGGTTTCTTGTGTTTCCAGATGAATTTTTGTATTATTTTCTCTAGCTCTGTGAAATATACTGTTGGAATTTCAATTAGAATTGCATTGAATCTGTATAGTAGTTGTGGGAGTATAGCCATTTTGACGATGTTGGTTCTCCCGACCCAGGAACAAGGGATATCTTTCCACTTTCTGGTTTCCTTTTCTATCTCAGTTTTCAGAGTCCTATAGTTTTCAGAGTAGAGGTCTTTCACTTCCTTTGTTAGGTTGATTCCTAGATATTTCATTTTTCTGGG
>PVIC010021914.1:0-28227 GCA_004025085.1 Thryonomys swinderianus
AGGAGGAGGGGGAGGAGAGAAGGAAATAGGAGTCTGTAAAACTCTAGGCAGTTTTACATCTCTTTAAATCTTGGTCTAAGAGGAGCTGAACGATGTGTAGGATTCTCCACCATTCATGGAAGAGCTTTAATCTCAAATGTACCAAGATTTGAGTTCTGGCACCATCAGAGCTGTGATGTTAAATGAGAAAATAACTACTCACCCTTCCTGGGACCGTTCTGAATGTGAAATCCTGTACGAAAAGGGCCCCCGAGAAGCTACCTGTCCCTGCACAATGTTAATTCCTTTCCTGTGTCCAGGTCTCCACTCATGAAAATGCCTGGGTTTGGATACGTATCTTTAGTTAAAGTAAATAAGGCAATTATTTGAGGCTTAAGGACATTGCCTCAAAGGTTGGCTAGCTCAGCCTGGAGATGGAACACAGATTAGTGCTGTCCGTGCCACGCCAAAGACAGCCCTGCGTGACCTTCTGGTGGAGGAAGCGAAAGGTCGGCGCTTGCTCACCCGTGCACCTGGGCACTAGGGAGTTCTCCATGGATCTTTTCTGAAAATCCCAAATATTGCCTTGGTTCAAAGACTCAGAGTCAAAACTTGGCTGGAAGAATTCAGTGAGGCAGCCTCTAGTGTGACCCGTGACAGTGGCCTTGTCTGACGACCATGGTACCTCAACTGGGCCTCACACTGTGCAGTGGGAAAGGCACATGGGCTCAGTTAAACATCCTAACACTTGGGCCGGAGGGTTAGCTCAGTGGTTCCGGTGCCTGCCTCACAAGCGCAAGGTCCTGAGTTCGATCCCCGGTAACCACATAGAATGCTGGGCGTGGAGACTCACGCCCACCAACAATCAACACCGCATACCACAATGCAGGACGTGGTGGCTCATGCCTGTAATCCCAGCACTCGGGAGGCAGGGACAAGAGGATTGCTGAGTTCGCGGCAGCTTGCCTGGGTTCCATAGTGAACTCAGGGCCAGCCTGAACTACAATACAAAGTGAGACCCTGTCTCAAAAGAAAAAAAAAAAAAACCCAAAAAAACATTCTAACACTTACCACGGCACTGACATCAGTTGCATTTTATAGCTCAGATCCCAGGACTTAAAAAAATCACCTTGTTCATATGGCAAGTAAATAGCTGTCCATCCATGAGTCTGAACCCTGGCTGCACGTGGAAAGCGCACGGAGAACTTGTGAAAATATTCACTACGTGTGCCTCCCGTGGGCCAGGGGACCATGGGGCCCAGGCACCCCTACTTGTGCGTGTTCCCCAGATGACCCGAGTCGAAGTTGAGACCCGCTGACCTGAGGGAAGGGTAGAAAGTTACCAGTTAGTAGCGAGCATGTCAGACATGGGGAAAACAAACAGGTCAGAGCCCAGGAGGGACTCTGGACCCCAAGAGCCCAGACGAGAGCCAGGCACAGGGGAGACACTTGTCAGTCAAATGAATGAGTGAGTGAGTGATCTTGCAACTTCAGTAGCCAGTTCCAGCCTGTCACTCTGTTTTAAAGATAAAGTTTTGTAGAAATATGGGCCATGTCCGTTTAGGAGCTACCCTGGGCTGATTTCCCGCAACAGTGGCAGAGTAGGGTAGATTGACAGAGACTGAGGCCTGCGGAGCTGAAACTGGCACTGTCTGGCTCCTTGCGTGAAAGGTTTCTTGGTCTTCTTCTGGGTCTCAGACGTGAAAGTGCAGGCGCAGGAGCTTGGAGAAGATCATGGCAGCATGGTCAGTAAGAGACGGGTTCTCGGATCGGAAATGATCCACTTAGCTACTGTAGGACCTTGTGAATTACCCTGCCGGAGTCTGTTTTCTTGTCTGGAAAATGGGGATAAGAAAATACCACCTGCCTCACCCGGGGTCGCCGCTTCCCAGCTGAGAGCGTTGGCCAGCCTGGCAGTTTCCCTTCCTGGCAATTAGGCAAATGGAGAAAAAACCAAGGAGACTAAAGGCAAAAATATGAAGGAATAAATATGATACAGAAAGAAAATAAAAGAGCATGTATAAAGGGGGGAGGAGGGGGGGTGGGTAGGGATATGGGGAAAAATGAGAATTAACTTGTGGCATATACTGGCACAAATTTCCCAATGTTATATGTGATTTTGAGATGTATATAAATTATACCAATAAAGAATTCAATTAAAAAAATTAAAGCCCAGCCTCATAAGATACTGTGGTAGGAAAGATCAGCTTAGATAAGCTGGCGTGGGGAGACCGAGAGGAGGTTTCTGAGACGTGGCGTGTCCTTGGAAGATGGCAGAGGTTACCCTGCACGTGCGGGGGAGGCAGGGAGGTCTTGTCCGGCCAGTGGTTGCCAGCATTTCTACCGGTCCTCAAGGGTTAAGGCTTTACAGCATCGAATCTAGTTACAAGAATGTCCCAGCTCTGGCCTTTCTTATGGCTCCCTTTCCCTGGAGGACCCTTCTCCGGTCCTGTCTTTCTGGTGTCATCCTTCGGGGTTTGCTCTGATGCCTCTTTGTCCCCCAGTTCCCTCTGCAAGGCTTCTTACAGCTGCTCTTTCCTTCTCCATCCCGTGAACCTTGTACACGGCCCCGTCGTGACTTTTAACACGCCGCATTACAGCCAAGGAAGGGCCAGCTCTCCTTTGTTGCCTCGCCATGTTTGGAGCTCGTGAAAGTTAGAATACACGGGAGAATCCACACCCGAAAACCACAGACCTTTGACCAACACACTCTAAAGAGTGAGTTGACCCTCTAAGAAGAACTAAATCTCGCCTCGGAGCTGGTGAATTCCTTGAGCTAGTCTCACAACCAAGCGGGGAGGCGAGAGCTACCCAGGTTCAAGACAGCATGGACACTTTCTGTCCTTATCCATCCACCGTTTGGAGGCCCCGACCCTCCGGGACGCTTCTGCTGGGGAGTAGCCTGGGACACAGAGAGCAGGAAGAAACTTAATCCCAACTCCCTGACTTCTTGTCAGCAGATGTGGTGAAAAGTTCTGTTTTGGCTTCCTGAGGCTTTTCATGTACATGTGCCAAGATAACTGGGAGTTGGTTGGGTATGGTCAGTTTTTATTAGGGTGGGAGGAGCCAGAGGCGTGGTCACAGCCAATAGCAAACAGCAAATAACCCCCAGCTTTGCTATGTGGGCTGCAGAATGGGCTGCATAGTTTTTATGGATTTTAGTGTCAGGTCTGTTTTGGCGACAGATCATGTCTGTATCTACATCTATATACTGTGCTTCTATCTACCTATATATCATCTCTGGACTAATGTTAAACGTTTTTAATGACTATGGGGAAAGCACATCAATCGCTTTAAATATTTCCTTGGCTCACCCTCCAATGGACAGTCAGGGCTGCTACCTAAAAGGGGCTGGAGGAGAGAGAATGAAGTAGTATTTTCACATAGAACCCCGCTTACGCACTCAATACTATGTGGATAATTTTTTAAAAGTTATTGTTATTTGATGGTTCTATCTTAGGCGAGCAGCGCTTCCCTGCTTACGCAAGCGAATTGATGTCATGGAAAGATAAGTAGAAGGCTGTTCACACATCCCTTTCTACCCTGGAAATTGGTGGTAATAGCCTAGGCGTATGTCCTTGCTCAGTCTTTGTGCTGTTTATGCCAATACCCACAGGTGTATTCACAGGTGTGTACACTGATTCTGACTCCCACCATAGGTTTCTCTGCATCACACTTTTCTTCTTCCTGACCATGTGTCAGGTTACCCCTGCAATGGATGGAATTTGCTTTAAATTTCTCTGATTTCTTTATCCCAGACACATGTAGATTTACATATTTGGTGTCGCATTCTGTTGGCTGGGATGTTCATTTCTTCATTCACCCAGGATGCGGTTACATCCTGGGTGACCATGTTGAGTCTTTGGAGTCAAGCATCTTACACCATCAAGAAAGCTTTGCTTTGGCCCTCTGGCTGTGTGACAGGTGCTCACAGCCTGCTGACTACATGTCTCGTGTGTCCCCAGGTGGAGGGAAGCTATGACTGCCTGTGTCGATCAGCTTTCTGTTACTGTAACCAAAACCTGAAGTAATCAATTTATAAGGAAGAAAGGTTTATTTTGGCCTACAGTCTTATGGGTTGCTTTTGAACTTGAGGAACGGCCACAAATCCCGGTGGAGAGCAGGTAATGGCTGCATGGCTGGGCTGCAGAAAAGAGAACAGAGCTGGGGTTTCACTTTTCTTTTCAAGAACACAGGCCTGGGGCCCTAAGACCTCCCACTGGACTTCGTAAAGGCTCCATCATTCCCTAAAGTGCAATGCTGGGGACCAGATGGGTTCTGGGGGGATATTCTGGGTCCAAACAACAGCACAGCCCTCTTTCCTTGCTTCATTAGCCTCAGCTTCCTGGGTTTCCACAACTACTGAACATGTAGGTGATATAACAGGAGGTGCTGAAGACTGACATGTTACATGGGGACAATCCGATGGAATGACTCAGGCACTGTGGTATCGTGGTCGTGTGCTTAGATTATCAGATTGTCTGACAAGATCCAGATCCCTGAGTCAGACAGTGGGCTGTGTCATCAAGACATCCTTCCATTAGGACTGAGTTCCCAGCTGCAGGGATGCTGGCCCCGGTCAGCTTCATGGAATGCAGATACTTGCTCTGCCATGGCCGGCCCTCCTGGTCACCCTGTATCCAGTGTATCCAGTGCCTGAGGGAGCCCTGTAGTCCTGGCCCTTGTGCTCAAACATGGGGGTCCAGCTCCCACTCTTTATGGGGTCAGTGGAGGCCTTTTCTGTGGGTGCAGGAAGGCCCTCTCCACACTCTGCCCTGCCTTTCCCTCTGCCCCTCTGAGCCATGATCCTGGGCCCTCCTGTCGGACTTCCTGCCCTGGCTCTGCCTCAGAATCTGCCTCCTGAGGACCGTGCTTGGCTATTAAGCTACAAACTACCATCCTCCCGTGTTTTCTCCCCTGTACAATGGCGCTGACAGAGCCCTCTTCCTCGCAGGCCCGTTGAGACAATGACATGGGCACACGTCTTGGCACAGCCCTGGAAGGTGCCTCTGCTCTGTAGGAATTTGTTTTGGAGGAGTCTGTCATGTCCTTGATCAGTGTTGGTAGCACTATGACACAGTGACTTTTCCTCATGCTTTATTTGAGGTCTTTCTAGTGACACCCAACTGACTGTTCTGCAAATAGATTCTGTCCTGACCAGGTAGAGTGAGCTCATGTCTTGACTTTCACTGCCACATCGGCGTTTGTCTCCCTCCCACCCGGTGCTAACCTGGGAGGTGTGGGTGTGTCTAGGTGGAGGCATGACCAGGCCAACCTGGAGCAGGGCTTGGACATGTTGACCTTGGGAATCCTTTCCACCTTCTTCAGGCTTCTGTCAGAGGAAGCGGGTGGTCTCCAGATCCTGCTGGGCCCTGGAAGCCTCCTCCCTGCCCGCCTGAGTATTCACATCATGCCTGCACGGGTGTCTCTGCCACGACTGAGTCCTCCGTGGGGGTGTTTGCTTCTTATTTCTTTGTCCCAAACACCAGCGGTCTTTGGTGCCACGCTCTGAACATCCCGCCTCATAGGTTATGCACACTGATCGCTCGGCCTGAGTGCCAAAGAAAAGCTGGCCCCGGCAATGAATGCTTGATGCGCAGGCTCCCAGCTCAGCATCTGACCACTTCCCGGGAGGCCATGTCAACACTCACTTCCGCTTCCCCCAGACATCATGACCCGGGCCTCGAGTCCCCCAAGCAGGCCACGGATAGAAAATAGCGATCCCAGGTCAGCGGGCAGATCTGTCAATATTTCTACAGGGCCAACGGCAGCTTTGAAGTTAGCCTGAAGCAAATGCAGGTTTCTGTGGACGGACCAGACACTTCAACTTGTTTCCCTTTTTAGTCTCCATCAATATATTCATCAGCCTTTTCATGCTGTGAGACGTGACTCTGGCAGCAGCCCAGAGATAATGCTGGGAACTGCTCTGTTGTTCAGAGACACACAATAGTTACTTTACCCTCTCCCTGCCCCACAGAGCCAATCCTATTTGTGCCCATAGCTGCCCGAGTTGGGGCTGAGTTGGCAGACCTGGTGAAGAGACAGGGCCTGGGTTCAGACAGCTTCAGGTGCTGGCTGCTTGTTGGAAGCTCTGTGACCCTACCCTGGTCACATTGTCTCTCTGTGCTTTTATTTTCTCATCTGTAAAGAGTTCTTTTTTTTTTTTTTCCTCTTTAAAAAAAATGTTAATGGAAGAAAATACTCCAACTGTCCACTCGCACATTATTGGCACTAAGAAATAGTGGCACTGGTACAGGTGATATTGATTATGATGGTGATGATGATGATGATGATGATGATGATGATGATGATAAGGAAGCAAAGGAGGAGGAGGGGGCAGGCCAGGTAGGGTGCTCTGTTTCCTAGCATCCTGCATGCAGTCTGACACAGAAGGGCAGGCCTACAAACAGTCACTAAGGAAGGCATCCCTCTGATTTTTATTGAGTATCTACTGTCTGCATACAGTCTGGGAAGCTCTCTACCAGAGAAGGAAATAGATTTTCCCTCTTAAAACTTGGTTTTATATCAACTTCTTATTATGGTTCACCATAACTCAGGAAGTATGAATGTGTAAGTATGTAACTCAACAGTTTTCAACAGCAGGGACACACCTGTGTAACCAGAACTAGCTCAAGAAGTAGAACCTCCTGGGCCCTTCCTCTCCCGCCCCTCCCCTGCACACCGTTGTGTGGTACTGTGTTCCGTATCCTGACTTCTAACACCACGGATTAGCGCTGCCTGTTCTTGAACTTCACAGAAATGGGATCTCGTCGTGGGTACTCATGTGTCTGGCTTCTTTCACTCATGATGTTGTCCGTAGATGATGTATTCTCACCGTGGTGTAATATTTCATTATGTAGATACATCATCCTCTGTTTATCTGTTCTCCTATTGCTAGACGTTTGGATGCCTTCCAAGTTTGGGGCTGCGTTGTGAATAGTCTCGCTGTGACTGTTTGTGCACCTGTTGTGTGAACACATGGACACATTTGTGCTGGTTTGTTGGTGGGAGTGGGTGTGCCGGGCCATTTGGAATGCGCATGTTTAGCTTTTGCAGGTACTGCCGAACAGTTTGATGAAGGGGTAGTTGTCTGGTATTTTCCATTGTCTTTAAGGGTGACGAAGCAGTACATCTGGATAGTGCAGGGGCCAGAGACTGGGGTTATCCTCGCATTCCTGAGATGCTCCCATCCCCTGCACCCTTTTGTCTGAGAGCTCACGTGTTCTGGAAGCCTGTGGCAGAGGCAGCCTTGTGTACCAGCCTCTGAATGCATACTTTTTTACTTCATCTGTGCCATCCTCTCAACAGAAATCCCATGAGTATTATCATGGGTATTATCAGCCTCCATCACAGATGAGAAGACTGAGATTTCCACGAGGAAATTTAGTCATTTTCTGAAGTTTATATAGGAAGAAGCTATCAGAATCAGGATGTGAGACAGGGGTGTCAGAATCCAAAGCTCATGAATTTGGGGTCCCTGGTGACTTGTTTTGGTTTCTGTGCTCAACTGAAGACAAAGACACACACACGGACTTGGTGGTTGTCCTCTGAGATCTATGTAAGATGTGGGGCGGAGGTGACTGAGAGGACAGTCTGCCAAAAGGACCAAAATAAGGCAACTGAGTGACTTTGGAAGGCCAAATTGCATACCTGCGGGGGGCTGTTGGAGAAAGTCATGGACTTCCTGGAAGGCAAGGGTGAACGTATAATTTACTGTCTAAACCAGGATCCAAGTGTGAAAGGAGCCCTAGTCAGTGGAGACTGTCCCAGGTAAATGGGGACGCATGCTCACCTCCTGGAAGTCTGAGTGGGTACTGATGTCCCAGTCACTGGAACTGTATACATTATTTTTAACTCCGTGCAACATGTGCATCTGGAGTTTCTCTTGATATGATGCTACTATATCTTGTGTCTAGATGTCCCTCTGAAGCTTATAGGTGGGGCTTTGAGAGGTGACTGGATAATGGGTCTGTAATACTGGTTGGTTTAACATAGTCCTGGCTGTGGGTGATAGACTTACTGAATGTGGAAGATCCATCTTGGATGTGAGTGGCACCAACCAATAGGCTTATCATCTGGATAGAAAGAAGGAGCAGTCTCCCTGCTTCCTGTCTGCCCTGCCATGGACTGTTGTACCTCTACGATCCTCCTGTGCTTCCCATCCTGCCTTTCTGAAACTAGCTGACTATGGACTTAAGCCTTGACAAATTGGGAGCTAAAGTAAACCTTTCCACCTTCACTTATGGCTGTCAGATATTTTGTCCCAGCAGCAAGACAGTAACTAGGATGGATATACTTCCAGTCTCTGTTTAGAGACTGGGTCTGTATGACTTATCTTTCACTCCCCACACTACTCTCTGCTCAACTGGGGGTTTCAGCAAGATGTGCTTCCTCTACCAGATCCAGTCCCATTGAGATTGATCTTCCACTGAAGCTCCTAGAAAGCCAGGTTCGCGGCTTAGCCATTGTGGCATCAATAGCACCCAGCTTGGTTATGGGAACAATCAGCTCTCCTGAAATACGTGTGTTCTGTCCATCCATGCAACCTGTCCTTTGTTCACACAGCTGTTCATGTGCACAGAACAAGAGCTGAATGTAGATTCTTTCTGCTTTTTCTGAGCTGACTGCTGGTCCAGTGGTCCAGAAAGACAAGTTTGTTGCGTGTGTTAGTGGTGTGCTGCACAGAAAGGACAGAATAAAAGGGATCAGCTTTAGGAGTAGCGAGATACTGCGTCATAATGTTTGGTATCAGGATCTAGATTTGAGTCCCTGCCTTCCTTCCACTGATCAGCTGACCACCGGTGACAAGCCACTGTGCATTTCTAAGCCTCTGTCTCAATCAGGTGTGACATGAAAATGACAGTGACCCCTGGGGTTCAGGACTGAGTGATAGCAGGCATGTGAACACGCTTGGCAAGCTGTGTCATTCTTAGTTGCTAAAGGCTGTGGTCGTTCAACAAGCATTTGAAAAAGGGCTGCGTGTAGGGCACTGTGTGCTGAGCCAGGTCCCAGGAGTGAGTCTGGGAGCAAGAGTTTCTCTGTCTCTGGGGCTCTTGTTGTGCTAAGGGAGGTGACAGCGGATGTGTGGCAGGCCCGCGGGACTGGAACTTTTATTAATAAATAAGGAGGGATCAGCAAATTCTTCAGGGCCCTAGGGAGTTGATGTGGGTGTCCAAGATAAGGATGGAAGGGTGAGTAATTTCTTATTAAGTCCAGAGCTGCATTCCTCTTGAGCAGGAAGCTCTGGCAGACTCCCCTCCAGCAGTAGCTTTAGGGTGGCACCCTGGCTTCCAGTGGTTTCTGGGGGGCAGACTACTGGGACCCAAATGCTAATGCTACCCCTCCCCTAATCTTTGGAAGCTGAGCCTCAGTTTCCTTCTCTGTAAAATGGTGGCATGAATAGTACCTACCTCCAAAAGAGGATAAAATGAATGCATGCCAAATGCTTAGAACCGTGCCTGGAACACGACTTACACCACATACGTCTTTGTTATTATTATCGGCTAGACAGTTTTCTTTCACTAGGCACTGCAGGGTGCTAATATAATAACGCACAAAAGAAGAAAGATTATTTTGAAAAGAGGAGAGGTCATGGAAGACTTCATAGAAAAGAAGCATTCTAATGTACTTTTAATTTTTTTACTTTTTTCCTTTGCTCGTGTGTGTGTGTCCAGAGATTGAACTGAGGGCCTTTAAAGTGAACTACATCCTCAGTTGTTTGTTATGCTTTTATTTTGAGACAAGGCCTCGCTAAGTCGCTAAGCTGATCCTCCTGTATCAGCCTACTTGAGTGCTGGGATTACAAAGTGCAACACCATGCCTGGCTCCAAGGTATTTTCTCTATATCATCTACATGTTGGACTGGAGAGTCATCTTATGTCCGTCATCACTCTGCTATTAAAGCTTGGAGAAGAAGATCCACTGTGGAAGAAATTTTTGTCTTTGGAAACACAGGTCAAAGCCTGAAGTTGAACACCACCACACGGCTGCTGCACTCCCGCGCTTGCAAACTAGTTCCTCCGTGTGCCGCCATCTTTGTGCCAGACGGAGTCACGTGAGTCCTCCCCGCGCTCAAGCGTGTCACGTGAGGGAGGGATCTAGGTAGCTGTCTCGGAGGAGCAATTTCCCCTGCGTGAGCAGTGAACATATTCTGCTTCCTGAGGCGGGAAGACGGCCCAATGGTCCCTTTGGGTTCATCCATTTGTGATGTCCACATAGTCGTGTGCCTTCCACGAGAAAACATCCAGAACTCTTTTTAGGCAACACCAACAAGTTAAAAGGGCATTCCTAGTTGGGCATGGTGACATATACCTGTGATTTGGGCACTCAGGGAGGTTGAGGCAGGAGCACTGCAAGTTCGAATCCAACCTGGGAAATTTAACAGCTTATCAAGACCCAGTCTCAGAATACAGGACAAAATAGGGCTCGGTTGCAGCTCAGTGCAAAGGTCCCGGGTTGATCCATGAAAGTATAAAGGGTGGCGCTTCCGCACCTTCAGGCATTGGAAGAACTTCACGGGGTGCCTCATCCTTAATGCTATGGTTCGTTGAACTCTCTCCCTCCCAGCCAGAGAGCAAACGGGCTCCTCCGTCCGCCGCCAGCCACGGCTCCCTTCTCAACTCTGGCTTCCCGGTGACAGGGTAAAAAAGTTTCCGGCTTGTTCCAGTGTTCATAATTTAAAAGAAAAGTCCTGCCGGGCGTGGTGGCTCACGCCTGTAATCCCAGCACTCGGGAGGCAGAGGCAGGAGGATTGCTGAGTTCGAGGCTTGCCTGGGCTACATAGTGAGCTCAGAGCCAGCCTGAACTACAAAGCAAGACCCTGTCTCAAAAAAAAAAAAAAAAAAAAAAAAGAAAAGTCCTTTGCTTTCTGCCCGCATGGCTGTGTACGTCTAACAGGGAGTGATGCTGTAGAAGAATTAGCATCTAAACAGGGGCTCAGCCTTGGTGGAATCAGGAAAATGCACACGTTAAAATCATAAGGAGCCCCCAGCCCCCCTCATCGGATGGGAAGAGAATTCATTCTCATCGTATTCGAGGGGGAGCCCAAGATAGCGCCATTTCACTGAGGAAAATTAAATTGATGTGAATGTTCTCAGGGCAACTTGGTACCGCCTAGGAAACCTGCGGCCGCGCTTGCCTGTGACTCTGCGGTCTCACTTTGATGTAAATCCAGAGCAAGTTTCATGCAGGAGAAGGAGAGTTGTCCGGGAATATTCTCTGCCGTGTGGTCTTTCAGAGATCAAAAGCAACCCAAATTTCTGTCGTCTACCGGAAGTCTGGTGAATAATTTGATGCACACGTGTAATAGGAAGCTGTGGAATACAACAAAGAAAGGAAAGCGCTAGAGAGATGTATGAGGGCCATTCCCAGAAACAAGGACAGGTGCCTTTGCTACCAAGATTAAAATGCTGCAAAAACAATGTTGTTTTATTTATGAATAGTTGCATATGTAAGGAAAGTATCCCATTGAGTTTGGGGAAATAACCACAAAATTCAGAGAGGTGACTCCTTGTAGGGAAGGGTATTTATGTCTGTACTGTTTTCATTTTTATACTGACCAGTGGATACACAAACATGTATTGCACTGGCTGTATATTTTAGATACCCCGAACATTTTGTAGTTTAGATAAACTTAAATCTAGAGAATGGGCAGAAACTCCTATTCTGTCTCCCGAGGGAGGTTGAAGCAGGAGCATGAAGTTCCTTGTCGCTCAGGGAGGGTCTGTCTGGGACATTTTAGGTGGCTGTGACATCTCTACAGAGGCCAGTGTCCAAACACCTGCGTGGGATACCACCTGCATCTCCCGACTGCTGTCTCTGAGCTGGGAATCTTGGCTTCTTCTTTTTCTGATTGGAGGGTCTGGTGGGCTGTGTCCTGAGACGCTGGTGGAGGGGCGAACAGGGTCGTCAGGATAGAACCCACAGCAGGGCGAGAGCCCATCCTGCCCTCCCCCACCCCTTCCTCGGCGGTTACTGATAGGTTTGTTTCAAGTGCAGAGAGGGCCCACAGCCCCCGGCCTGACAGTCCGTTGTTAGGACAGGGGACCCACAGTCTCGAGTGGCTCTCACTGCCGCCAGCACTGCCTGGCCTCCGCGGAGCTCCCCTTCTCCTCGGCGTTCATTGGTCTACAGCCAGCACTCTGCTGCCCAGGCCGCGTGCTGCCCGGAGGCGGGAGAGCGTCTGCCCCGGGAATTCCCTCACTTCTTTTGACCTGACAGGGCCTCCATGCTAACTGCTCCCAGTGCCACCCGACCGCAGTGGGTTCCGCTCCTTCGTGTGTCTTCCTCTGTCACAGCTCTTCTTCCTCGGGACGTGTGCTGGTCCCAGTCCAAGGGGCTGTGTTGGCCTCAAGGGCCCGTTCTGCGTGTGGAGCCCCCGCCGTGACCCCACCCTTGACCTCAGCTCTCTGTGCTGCCAGAGCGAGGCCCTGTCCGGTGCTCCCTGATGCCCTGGGGACCCGAAGGTGGGTGGGTTTCCTTTCTGCCTCGTGCTTAATTCTCCTGAATTAAAAAGTTGAAAATCACGTGAACTGGAGACTTGTTTGAAGAAACCCTGGGTGGATGGTTGCTCTGGGCGTGCCTATTATAGTCTGTACTAGCTGGGCTCCGGGCAGAAGGCAGCCAACTGTCCATAACAGGTAGAGTTTCAGGGGAGGAGCGTTTCAGGGTCTGGGGTCCTCAGAGATGAGCCATACCGGAAGCTGCACTATCCTCTTCCGGGTGTGTGTTGGGGGAGAGCGCTGTTTTCCCAGCCCCTTGCCAGCTCCTGGGATAGCAGACCGGAAACAGGAAGTGAGCCCTCCAAGGTCTCCTCTGCTCTCTGGTCACTTGGTCTTCCTTCCCACGGGCCAGATCTCCCTGGCTGTGGACGCTCAGGCATCTGGGTGCCGCCATTAAGCCGAAAGGGTTAGGCACAGCAGGGGTCTCTTTTGATTCACTCTCTCTTGGCTTTGGGGATTTGATTGGTTGGCTCCCAGAGGCCTAGATGGGTCAGCCAGGAAGGGGTCAGGGAGGAGGGAGAGTGATACTTCGGGTTATGGGGCAGGTGTTTTGTTGTGTTTAAAAGAAGCTGTTCCAAATGGGAGTTGGGGGTCCACGGCTTATTGTGTTCTAACCACGTGGCAGTCCAGAGGGGATGCGTCATCCCTAAAGCAAGGGAACTGGGTGGTCTCAGGTGTTAGACCCTGCACTGGGCACCTGGTACGAGCCCCATCTAGATGAGGCACCGCTGTGATACAAAAATGGGGCCCATGGGCCGGGGGGTTAACTCAGTGGTTCCAGCGCCAAGGTCCTGAGTTCGATCCCCGGAAACCACATACAGTGCTGGGCTTGGTGACTCACGCCCACCAGCAATCAATACCACATACCACAGTGCCGGGTGTGGTGGCTCACGCCTGTTATCCCAGCATTCGGGAGGCAGAGGCAGGAGGATTGCTGAGTTTGAGGCTTGCCTGGGCTACATAGTGAGCTCAGGGCCAGCCTGAACTACAAAGCGAGACCCTGTCTCAAAAAAAAAAAAAAATGGGGCGCTGTGAGCCCCTCACCTGGCGCGCCCTCCCCAGTCCCCTCCCCTCCCTCCCCGGCTGCACCGTCAGTGCCCTCACCCAAAGCCTCCTGGAAGAGCTGGACATTGCCAGAGTGGCAGCCCCGGCTTCTGGCTGGTGTTGGACATGGTCTGTGAGACCAGAGGAAGCACACAATTCTCCAGGCCCTGGAGATGCCAGTCCTGACCTGAGACTCCCTGGCCCAGTAAACAAGTCCCTGAGAAGCAGTGCCCCGTGGTGGGCTCTGAAGGCAGAGCCTCTAGCGGTGTGACCCTCATAAATCACCCGCCCTCTCACCGAGAACCTCAGTTGTTTTACCTGTCAGCTGGGCCACATCAAGGCATGTTCCTCTGGGGACCATCAGGAGGCTTGTACGGCACCATCCCTGCCAAGCGTGGTATCCAGGACAGAAATGACCCTGAGACCGGCTCTGCTGCTCCCGCCATCAGCCTTCCTCCCGGAGGTCAGTGACAGTCACCGCTCGGAGAGGAGGCGGTGCCGCAAGATCCAGGGCCCTTCTCTGAGTCCCTTAGTTTTCCTGGTTCACTGCCTGCGTCCTGTGGCTCAAGCAACCTGCCTGGGCTGCTCTGGGGGCACCAGGGTGTTCAGAGGAGGAAGGAAATTGCACGATCCTCTGTGCTGTGCGTCTTGAGCTGCGCGGATAGACGCCCAGCTGCTCACAGCGGCCCTGCAGAAAAACGGGCCTGCGGTGAAAGCAGCAGAGGCCGCACTCTTCCCTCTCCATTGGCTCGCCCCTCTGGAGGAGCCGCAGGGCCCTGCGGGAACCAACTGCCTTCGCGCCCTCTGCACCACCCTCCACTGTGTATTTCTCCAGGGGACTTTTCTCCGGGACACCCCTGAGGACGAGTTTTTGAGGTTTGTATCAGTTACAGTTCGTGTTCAGCTACATGGCCCAGAAATCCGAGTAGAGCTGCCCCTTCAGCTGGAGGTTTTTATTTTTCTTATGCAACAAGCTCAGCAGGCGCAGCGTGGAGTTGGTAGAGCAGTTTCCTGGGGTCACGAGAGACCCAGCTCCCTCTCTCTCTTCCAGTCTTCTTCAGCATGGGGCTCCTGTCTTTGCACTCAGGGCCTCTTGGTTACCAGAGGGTTGCACCACCCTCTGGGTGCCAGGCAGGAAACGAATCCCATGAAACTCAAGAATTGCGTCCTAGCTCCTTCCATGCCATTTACCAAACTTCTACAAAATCCTCACCGAGAAACTGGCCAAAACTGTTAAACAGAGGCCTCAAACCACAGCAGCGTCTAGGGGAAGCTGAACAGTTTTAATGGGGCCAGTTCCTGCCTCCAACAAGTGAGGGCTCTAAGAGTATGAGAGGAGAAAAGGGACAAAAAAGACGGGCACTGAGCAGAGCGTGCTGCACCGAGCCAGCCTTGGCTTCTCTCTTCAGCAGGCCGATTCTAAAAATGTCTCAGGCAAAATGAAATAAAGACAAAGGAAAACACAAGCCTCTCTGGTCAATAGAAAATACGGATTCTAAGCAACAATGCCCTTGGTCTCACAGACCCTCGTGAAGATGCTGTTGGTGTCTGGCACCTGTGCCAGGGGCCGTGGGCACTTCAGAGGATGGCTGGCACACGCCAGAACTGTCCCTGGCTTACTCCTCTGCCCCAGAGATGCCAGTTGTGGAGTGAGGAAGGACACAGAGGCCTGCTCCCGGCCCCGGGCTGGACGTGTCGAGCCCGGCTCCTTCTCTGTTGGCCCGGCTCCCTCCCCGGTTGTCCCCACTGTAAGTCACACAGGCACAGTCTCTGCTCCCTGCTCTGCTCTAAGGGCCCAGCCCACAGTGCCCCGGGTCACTAGGGCTGGTCTTACTTCCTCTAAGCAGCTGCTCTCGTGCCCTCCTCCATCCTGCGTGTTGTCACTCTTGGGTCTGGCTGGGCCGATGGCTTGGGCAGCTTTGGCTTCTACCTGGTGGCATTGTGCCAGCTCCCTGCCAAGGCCTCAGGGGTGCAGCCCGATGTTCAAGGCAGATATTCTTGGAAATGTCAGTTTGCATTTTGAAGCCCAGGAAGTGTTTGAAGGACCTGTCCTGCGTCTGTGTGTGTGTGTGTGTGTGTGTGTGTGTCCGCCCTGTGGCAGGAGCAGCTGGTATTTATAGCTGGGTCCTCAGGGCTATTCTCACATGGCTAAAGAAAATGAGAGCCTCCGTGAAGTCTGTTTTGTTTTTGCTCTGCCTTTGCCCTGCGAGCACTGGAGCCCTTAAACCCCCTGTGCCCACAGCGCCCATCCCCAGCAGCTCCTCTGGAGAGGCTACGTGAACTCGCCTCCTTGGGGGTGCGAGGGGCCTGCTAGGGAGACTCGGGGGTGACCCTGAAGGGCAGCTCCCCCACATCGGCCCCCCTGGAGAATCCGCCTGGGTGAAGAAGCCCAGGGAATATGCGCTCCTAAAGTCACCCATGACCCGTGGCACCTGTGAGCTCTTTCAAAGAAAGCCATTTGCCCTCCTCTTTGTTGTTGTTGGACTTTTAGGTCTGCATTTGGCTTTCTCTGTGGGACTGAAGGTGCTCTGGGGAGTGGTCTGCTTGGCCAAGTCACGGGGCCCTGGGTGGCGAGTGCCCAGGCTTTCCCTGGGGCCTTCAGAACTCGCGGTTGCCTGGCCCAGGCATGGGTGCTGTTCTTGGGGACCTTGTGTGGTTCCCGATAGCTTGAAGCTGCAGAGGCTGCGGGACCCAGGACTCCTGCGCACCCTTCCTGGCGGCCTGGGCACCTGGTCGTGACAAGGGCAGGTGGAGGTCCTGCTGAGCGTGCGGGCAGCAGGCAGGAGCTTGGCCTCGGCTGCCCTGTCCCGCTTCTCCTGCTCCCCGCTGTGCTCAGTGTAGTCGGACCCTGGGCGGCCGGCCCCGGATGCCGAGGACCCTCCGAATCCCTCCTTTCCCCATCTGCCCAACGACGCCCCCTCTCCCTGCAGACCCTCTCCTGACAAACTCGGCCACTGCGGATGCAACTTGTGCTCCGTTCTCTCTGGCCTCACTAGCGTTATTTGGGGTCTGCTGCCTCAGTGCGCAGGGGGGAAGAGACCCCAGTTGCGGCGTCAGGGTGGTTTCCGTGCGGCCGGTCACTGAGGCTGTCTCAGCCCTGCCATCCTCTGCTTTGCCACCAACGTGCCGTCACCTCTCTGCCTCCCTCGTTGAGCGCCGGGGGCTCCGAACCCAGGCTGGAGCCAACCGCTCATTAGTCCTTGTCCTGGTTCCAAGATTCCCAAAGACACAAGAATCCCTCATTGAAAAGCCCAGCGTTCCTGGGGAGAGTGTGTGTCACCCCGGGAGCGCACTTCAGCGCATCGGGAAAGGGGATTGTGGTCCCGCCCAGGAAAATAAGTGCGGGCCTCGGTGCCAGAGGGAAGTCGATTGGCTGCCCCAACGCCCCTCCCCCGCCAACACCCCCTCTCCGACCACAGGCGGGGAGCTTGCCTTCCTGGGTCATCTAAGGGCACGAACCGGATGGCATTTTCTTCTGGATGGAAGAGCAGCAAAGAGGCGGGTTGTGGTGTGTGTTTGTGTACACGAGTGTGGATGCGTGCATGTGTGCATGTGTGTGCACAGACCACTTTGTACAAGTTGATCTGCACAGACCACTAACTGCATGCAGATCCCTCTGAGTGAGATGTGGGGTTGGAGGTGGGCCCCCCAAGAATGAATGGTAGGCAGTGAGCCAGCTGCTCTTGCCTGGGGAGGAAGCAGCTCCCCACTCGGGGTACTCGGCTGGATTGGTGGAGGGCGTGGTCCACGCAGAGAAAACTGCTCAGGGCCCCTGGTGCGCCGCACGGAGAAATTCAGAGGCGGGACAAGAACCAGGCCCCCGGCCAAGAGGAAGTGCGTGAGCGCAGCGAGCAGCGTCGCCGTGGAGAGGGTTATAATCAAGAAAAGCTTTAGAAGGAAATGAAGTTGAAAAAAAGAAAAGCAACTTTCAGTCTCGATTGCTAAAAAAAGAAAATTCAGGTTTATTATAGAAAAACACCTGGAAGAGGAAGACAAAATGACAGTTGCCTGAGTCCCTGGCTGGAGGGCGGGAAGGCACTCAGATCTTGGGTTTCTCCACCTCCTGGCCCAGCCTCCCACCTGGCCGCAGACCACCTGTGGGAAACGCGCCTTCCCCGCTCGGCTCATACTTGGCACGAGCAGCCGGGTCTTTTCTCCCTGCACGCGTTTCTAAGGAGGGCGGAATGCCTATCGCGGGCACAGACGCGAGACAGCCTTGTATCCCGGTTTGATCCCCTGATTAGAATTACCACGTGTGCACGGGGTGGGGGCGGGGGGGAAGAAGTTTGAGCTGGGTGGGTGCAGGGGGCGTGGTTTGTTAGAGAAGAGCCCAGAACGTGGGGAGAAGGGCCCTAAGACACCGGGGTGTGATCAGAGCCCAGTGAAAACCCCTGGGTTGCCCCGTGGCATGGAAAAGCTTATAAATGAGGAGGATCTACAGTTCAACTCCCCGGCTCCAGTGCTGCCCTTAGCCTTGGCTTGGTCACCGGCCGTGCACCGCCACCTGCATTGTTCCTGGGCTCATGGCAGGAGGGCTCAGTTAGAAACGCTTCCAGACCTTTGGTTTTTACAACCTGGAGGCCCTGCTGGTTAGGGTCCCGTGGTGGTCATTTAGAAACTAAGAAGTGGGACAGTTCAGATCCTCAAACAGCGTCTACACTGCTCAGCAACAGGGCAGTGAGTGGTGGGTCTGACTCGCTCAGCTCTCTCCTGACCGTGGCCGTGAAAGGGCCTTTCCTGAGCTCCAGTCTCCCTCTGAGGCGGGTGCAGAGACAGCGGGTTTCCCAGTGCTCCGAGGAGGGGATCAGCCGCCGTGCCCAAGGGGCCGCCCAGCACCTCAGCCCTGCAGTCTGGTGCACGCAGGGCGGCTTGGAGGAACTCAGGAACACTGCCTCTCGGTGCCAGGAAACCTCCCAGGTCACATTCTGAGACACTCCGCCCTCCCAGCCCGATTCTTTTTTTTTTTTTTTTGCTTTTGAGACAGGGTCTTGCTTTGTAGTGCAGGCTGGCCCTGAGCTCACTGTGGTGCCCAGGCAAGCCGCCGCGAACTCAGCAATCCTCCTGTCTCTGCCTCCCGAGTGCTGGGATGACAGGCGTGAGCCACCACGCCCGGCATTGTGGTATGCGGTGTTGATTGTTGGTGGGTGTGTCTCCACGCCCAGCATTATACGTGGTTACCGGGGATCGAACTCAGGACCTTGCGCTTGCGAGGCAGGCGCCAGAACCACTGAGCTAACCCTCTGGCCCCAGCCTGGAGATTCTTTTCAGGATGAGGCTACTTCAAGCTGAATTCACTTAGTGGCTAATGCGGTGACCAGTGTCACCTGAGGGTCCTATCTTTGAAATTTGGGGTGAGTGGGCTGAGTCTGACCCCTACAAGTGGAGGGCAGTGGTTCTCAGGGAGTGGAGTCTTGGGGGCTCTAGGACCAGGAGCACCACACCCCCTCCGAAGTAGTTAGGCCAATTGTGAGCCTGCCAGAGGCCCCAGTCTTGGCACTCTGGGGGTGCAGCGTGGCGCTGGAGCCCTGTCGGGGTGCACACTAACAGCTGAGAACCTCTGGTCTCGATTCCCACATCGGCTTCAGCTCCCAGGTCCCGTTCCTATCTCCTGAGTTGTGATCATCCATCTGGCCGCAGGCCCGACTTGGGCTGTGGAGCCCGGCCCGTGGGTTCACCCTCAGTGTGGCTGTCCTGGTGTGTGGCTTAGGTCCTTCTGCCCAGACCTCGTCTCCCTGATAGGAGATGATGGTGGTGTCCCTGAAGGGCTGCCGTGCTCATCTGGGGAGGCTGTGACAAGCATTTGAGCAGCGCGTGGCACCCAGTGAGGCTGTGATGTGGCAGGTGACACGGTCTGTGGTCTTTCAGACGTACAATTTAGCACCTAGTCTCTGATTTACATACGCGCACGCACATACACACATACACCATTTGCACACGGGACTTTATAAACATGGCGCCCTGGGGACCCTGGTGGTGGTATTTATATTACGACAGTGCAGGCGATTTGAAACTGAATACTAGGCATCCTTTCTCTGAAAGAGAAGGCTGGGCCCAAAGTCAGGCCATCTGGCTGTCTTCCCTGGTCCTCAGTCACCTGAACAAGTCCCCTCTCTGTCATGTGAAGCCACCCACTCCATGGTCTCCTCAGCCCCGTGGCTCCACTTTGCAAACCCAAAGCCAACTGCAAACAATGGGCCAGTCCCCTGGCCCACTGTGCTGCTCAGGCTGGCTCCCGCCCGGGCGGGAAGGGACAGTAATAAGGAGACCTAGCTCCCTACAGCCAAACTACGCTACCCTTCAGCACCGCAGTCAGTTTGAGTGGATCTGTGTCGGAATATGTTTTCCACCGGAGCACATCGCTCTGAAAATGGCCCTTCTGTCCTTCTCTGAACCTGTACATCCTTAAAATCAGAGCTTTAGTTTCAGCCGGCATTTCTTGACCTCGGTTCCAGGCCAGATAACTCACTGTGTGGAGCCGACTTGTGCATTATGGGATTTTGGGAGCATCCCATCCTGGGGACAGTAGGTGACAGAAACACTCTCCAGCAGAAATGACCCGGATCATCTTTTGAAATGGCCGGAAGTTCCTGGGGTGGGGGTGGGGTTGGAACCGCCCCCCCCCCCCCCCCGTTGCGAGTGTGTCTCTGCAGTGTATTTCAGGTCAGAGGAATGGGTGTATCCATTGCCAAGGGGGACAGAGTCTTAGCAGACTAGAGTAGGTGGGTAACAGGAGAAAGAAAGAAGCCTCTGTTGTTTTAAAGCACTGGAATATGACTGTGTGTGACCAAGCATAATCTCACGTGTGCTGTGTGTCTCAGACTTGAGGCGCTAGGGTGAAAGGTGTGAGGGTGTAAGACAGACCTCAGGAGAGTGATGGGCCCGTAAGAGGATCTCTGTCCTGTTCCGTGTCGGTGCATTGTGCCCAGTCAGTGCAGAAATGGCCTGGGACCCGTCACCCTCCTTTGTCCCAGGAGAGCTTGTGGAGGGAGGTGGTCCCCAAAGGAATCTGCGGTGCTGTGCGAGGCCGCTTCCGTAAGAGCTGCGCCCATCCACCTTCTGCATGTGAGGGAGGCATGTCCCTCCTCGTTCCAGTCCCCTCTCGGGTCCTCTTGACCTTGCACCAGGAAACCTCGCAAGAACCAGCGAATGGCCTTTGGATTTTGGCTTCTAAATACTCATCATCTCCTTTCTGGTACCAAGATTTTTATTTTTTATTTTTAGATCATGTTTCACATTCTTGTTGCCGTAGTGGAAAGTTTCGTTCTTTGGCGAGTTTCCCATTCCAGGCTCAGGTCAGATTCTTCGGCAGAACGCGGGGCATTTTTTTCTAGGGAAGTTTCGCCAGTGAGATTCCACCTTGGACGCGTTCACGCAGCTGTGGTTAGAGTCGGGGCTGAGGCGCTCAGGACTCCAGGACAGGCACCTGGGGAGGCCGTGCAGCCGGAGGAAGGGCTCTGGGCCTGGGCCTCAGTCCCGTGACCCGGTCCGTCCCCTTCCACGACCTCTGTCGCAATGAAGAGGATGTACAGGTCTAAGTCGGCTTCTGCACCGACTTGGCAGAATGCATTCGAATGGGAGCAGGATCGAAATCCTGTCTGGGTCTGTTCCTATTAGGGGTGTCTCTCTCACACCCTCACATCTCAAGTCTGACAGTGCAGCCAGCTGTCCAGTGAGGGCAGGTAGCACACAATCCTCTTATTGCAGTGCTTATTACAATATAAGTTTCTTTTTTTTTTTTTTTGAGACAGGGTCTCGCTTTGTAGTCCAGGCTGGCCCTGAGCTCACTGTGTAGCCCAGGCAAGCCTCCAACCCAGCAATCTTCCTGCCTCTGCCTCCCGAGTGCTGGGATGGCAGGCATGAGCCACCATGCCCAGCATTGTATGTGGTTACCGGGGATCGAACTCAGGACCTTGCACTTGTGAGGCAGGCGCCGGAACCACTGAGCTAAATCTCCGGCCCCTATAAGGGGCCTCCTACTGTGTGTCTACCCTGGGTCAGCAGTGGGGTTCTACCTGCATGTTATAGTCACTCAGATTTCTAGACTGGCAAAGCAGATGTCATCTGATGGGTCAGTGACGGCTACAACAAAGGAGAAGGGCTAGAGCTTGGCAACGAAAAGCTCCAGACTGCTAAGGACGTGTGTGCTAATCAGGGTTCTCCAGAGGAACAGAAGGAAAAGAACCACCAGTTCATCTCCCTCTCCCCCACTTCCTCCCTCCGGCCTCCCTCTGTTCCTCCCTTCCATCCTTCAGTGCCCTCTTCCTTCTGTTCTGTTTTTCCTTCCTCCCTCCCTCTTTCTCTCCCTCACCTCTTCTCTCTTCTTCCTTTCTTTTCCTCTGTCAGTCCACACACCCATCCGTCCATCTATCCATCCATCCATCCATCCATCCATCCATCCATCCATCCACCCACGCATCCATGTACGAATCTGGATCCATTTTAAGGAATCGATTCCACCCTGTGCAGGCCAGGCCAGCAGGCTGGAGACCCCAGAAAGAGCTGAGGTTGTAGCTCAAACCGACAGGCCATATGGAGATGGAGCTCCTTCTTCCTTGGGAGCTTCCATCTTCTTCTTTGACTAGATGAGCCTGCACACACTGTAGGGAGGAATCTTGTTCAATCTAAATGTTGCCCTCATCCAAAAAGAAACACCTTGGCAGCATCTGGACTGGCATTTGACCCAGTATCCGCCCCATGGCTCAGGCAGGTTGACACATACAATGAGTCACAAAACACACGACGTCGACTTTTAGCTCAGGGTCCAGAGTTAGTCGTGTGGCCCCTTCAGACACAAGTACCATCCGGTCTGTGCCTGGGACGGGGGTTGGGACCAGTAACATTTGACTGAGCACGAGATCGGCACAACAGTAAATCATTTTATCGGTGGATGCAGAAAAGTATCAACCTGCTGCTCCATTCTGGCGCGTTGTGCTGTCAGCACAGAAGCGGACTCGGGCCTGCAGCCCCTTTGCTGCGGAAGGAGGCGGCTCGGTCATGGCCCGGCCTTCCCCAGGACACTCGCTAAACACCTTCCTCTGCCTTATCTTAATTGTTTCCTTTCCAGCTGTGTTTTGTCTTTGTGAGTTAGTGGATTCGAGATTCCTTTGTATCCCTCTTACAACGGAAGAATACTTTGCAAACTTGGCCTTCCGTGACTTCCTTGTGGGGCATCTCTTGACGGTGCCTCTTCCTTGCTCGGATCAGACTCACGGGACAGATCCACGAGCTGCTTCGCCATCTCTCGCGAGGTGTTTCTGGCCCGTCCCTTCCCACTCTGGCCTCTCACTTTTCTGGCTGTCTAGAGGGGTTTGAGTAACGTGACCCCGTCGGTCCCTCTGGCCCCGGTGTCCTGTGCACCTTGGTTCCTGCTGGCCTGAGGGGGTCCCCGCCAGCAGGGACTGTCCCCTGCCTGCCTGGCTGGGTCCAGCTGCGGCTGTGTGACAGGGCTCCTGCCCCACAGCTGGCAGCATCGCACTGGCTTCTAACTGCAAGCTGTGGCCTTGTGGCACCTTGACCACGCTGCCTTCACTAGCCGAGAATGTGTGTCGTGTCCAGCTGGGAAGCGCTGTCCCCATGCGCACCGGCCCTGCGCCAGGCTGGAGGGGGCCTGGGAAGATGGGAATGCTGGGCAGGGCACTGGGCAGCACGCAGAAGGCAGGGCAGGGGTGGGAATGGAGCCCGGCCGGCTCTCGAGGGGCTCAACTCAGAAGACCCGGGTTCCAAGGAGCCCCGACGCGGTGGAGTCCCTCCAGGCCGCACGGTGGATGCTGCCGCTTCCCACCAGCTGCTGCCGCTGTAGCTGACACTCCGAGGAAGCCGGGAAACCTCGCAAATAATAGTTACTGTCATAGATACGTTTTCTCCGAGGTGCCAGGGAGAGGAGAGCAAGCAAAGACGCTGAGCGAACAGCGTGATGCCTGGTCTGTGCTGCCCGGGAGGGGTCTGGGTTGGTTCAGGCTGCTGTGGCAAAATAGGAGGGCGGGGATGTAGGCTGCAGACCTATCTCTCATGGTTCGGAGGCTGGCAGTTCCATGAGGAAGCAGAGGGCAGAGGTGGCGTGTGGTGAGGGCCTCATCTCCAAGGTAGAGGCGGCACCTTGGCATGTGTCCCTGCCTGTCCAGTCCAGGCTGGTTCATTTGCATGTCTGAATAGGAGTCAGAAAGCAGAGTCTTTCCCCTCCCCCCTCGTTTATAGAAGTAACTGTTTATTTTAGAACACGAGGTGGCTTTCTAGGGTCTGCTTTATAAAGGGCACAGATTCTGTTCCTGGGGCCCCACCCCGACAACCTGGTCACCTCACGCAGGGCTCACATCCTGAGCCAGTCGCCCTGGGACAAAGGCTTCAGCGTGTGATTCTGGGGAGCCCCAGGCGTTGAGACCTCGGACAGGGTAGAGCTGGGGGCACTTGGCGAGGGGAGCAAGCGATTCTTCTCAGGGTGTGGGAGACTCCACAGCAGTAGCGACACCTGGGCCAGGTCTGGCATCGTGCCGGAGCCCTGTGGCAGGAGGCGAGAGCATCCCTGGCAGCTGGCGAGGCCTGAGCAGGCTGCAGGCTACAGAGAGGGCCCCGAACATCTGCGCGGTCTGCGAGAGTCCGGCCTGGGTGCTGGGTGTGCGGCGGGCAGCATGTGTGGCGGGCGGCTGCAGAGGGAGTCAGAGGTCAAATTAGGAAGGCTCTTAAATCATATATAAGGAATTTGGACTTATTTTTTATGAATTTTTTAAATTACTAACATTTAAAAAACTTTTAACTTTCATTTCTGCTTTAAAAAAAGTTTTTCATTTTTTAAAAACCTTGTGTTTTAAACCTTCCTCCAGTTCTAAGCTAGGTAAACCTGAACTCTCATGGATTTCCTTGCGGCTTCACTGTCTCAGCCTCTTGCTTTGGATATTTTCCTGCGTTTTCTCTGCATTTCCACGGAGGGCACACACGTGCACCTTCTGGTTCTGTCTGGCCTGGTTTGTGTTACTGGGGGGGGGGGTCTCTGTGTTTCAATTTTTACTTTCGTGAGTCTGTGTGTGGAGCACATATTGACCACACACCTGGGGAGATGGCACAGGTCCGTAGTACACAGCTTCATTCCTTTTTTTTTTTTTTTTTTTTTTTTTTTGAGACAGGGTCTTGCTTTGTAACTCAGGCTGGCCCTGAGCTCACTATGTAGCCCAGGCAAGCCTTGAACCCAGCAGTCCTCCTGCTTCTGCCTCCCAAGTGCTGGGATTATAGGCATGAGCCACCATGCCCGGTATTGTTGTATGTGGTTTCGGGAGTTTAAACCAGGGACCTTGGACTTGCTAGGCAGGCGCCAGAACCACTGAGCTAAATCTTTGAGACAGGGTCTCGCTTTGTAGTTCAGGCTGGCTCTAAGCTCACTAGGTAGCTGAGGCAAGCCTGGAACTCAGCAATCCTCCTGCCTCTGCCTCCCGAGTGCTGAGATGACAGGCGTGAGCCACCACACCCGGCACTGTGGTGTGTGGTATTGATGGCTGGTGGGCGTGAGTCTCCACGCCCAGCATTGTATGTGGTTACCGGGGATCGAACTCAGGACCTTGCGCTTGCGAGGCAGGCGCCGGAACCACTGAGCTAATCCTCCGGCCCAAGGAAATATCTTTTAAAAAGGAAACAATCATGAAGGTGAAAAACTAATTCCTCCCTGCAGGAAATGGGGGTGTCAGCCATGGAGGAGGGTGAGCGCTTTGAAGACCTCACGCCTTGAAGGTCACGAACTCCAGCCTGGAGGGTGTCTGAGCAGCAGTTGCCAGCTGACAGGCGAGCCCTGCCGTTCCTGGATTCCCCCCAAAGCGGGGCGGCTGAAACCCAGGACACCAGATTCTGCCGAAATCTTAACTCTTCCGGCCCTTCAGCGTCCGTTTTCTCCCCTCCCGGCGGAAACGACGCCGTCCCGGCACCTCAGGCCCCGCACTTCCGCCGCGGAGCTCCGAGGCCCGGGTCCTTCACGCGCGTCCCCAGCCGGGGTCCAGGCTGTGCAGGGCTCGCAGGTGGAAACCTGCCCCGGGAAGGGACTTTCTGCCTCAGTTTCTCACACGTCGGAGAGGCGGGCGAGCTTGTCAGGCCGTCGCCCCTGGGCTCTGTGCTGGCTCCTCCTCCCGCACTCCGTCCCCTCGGCTTTCCGTGAGCTGCCTCCTTCCCTGGGGTCCTGGGCAGGCCGCCCCTTTAAGAGAGACAGCCCTGGGCCGGAGGGTTAGCTCAGTGGTTCCGGCGCCTGCCTTGCAAGCGCAAGGACCTGAGTTCGATCCCCGGTTACCACATAGAATGCTGGGCGTGGTGGCTCACGTCTGTCATCCCAGCACTCGGGAAGCAGAGACGGGAGGATTGCTGAGTTCGCGGCGGCTTGCCTGGGCACCATAGTGAGCTCAGGGCCAGCCTGAACTACAAAGCGAGACCCTGTCTCCAAAAGCAAAAAAAAAAAAAAAAAAAAAAAAAAAGAGAGAGACAGCCCTGTACTCTGACCGCCATCCTGCCGTCTGGGCTGGGCCGCACCTGGGACCCCCAGGGGCTGGATTTGGGGGTGGAGCCTCTGAGGAGGGGTTCCCCGCAGTGTAGGCCCCAGGAATCCGTGCCCACGGAGGGCCCTGTCCCCAGCCCCCACGGTGGCCCTGAGCTCCTAAGACTCCGCAGTGGCAGCTGCTCGGGGCCCCACGGGGATGAGGATCGTTCTTGAGGACTGAGCTCAGCTCTCTAAAAGGAAAGTAGGGAAATAGCTGGGTGAACTTGGTGAGTGAGAGCTGCTCCCCCGCCCCCCGCTCCCCACTTGCAGACTGCAGGCTTCGGTTGAGTCCGGTCTTTCTTGCCCGTGTGATCCACGGGCAAAGCCGGCTGGAGACAAAGGTGGGGCTGGGAGGCCCAGTGGTTAGGGACCGGGCCTTGGACTCGGGGACAGCCCTGGCCCCTCCTCCCAGTGGCTGTCACCCTTGAGGGTTGGCAGCTGGACACTGCTGGAGCCCGGTCCAAGGAGGAAGGCGGGGGGGGGGGAGGTGTCACTGCCCTCCCTCCGGTGGAGAGAACAGGGTGGTTGGTGATAGTTTGTGAAGATGCCCGAGGCCAAATGACATTTGCAGCCTGAGGGTGAAGTCAGTGACCCTTGGGGCCTCCCTCATCCCCGGGTCCCAGAGAGGTCTATGTCACCCCTCAGACTGGGGGCCGCTGCCCAGAGTCACAGAGGGAGGGGCGGGTCTGCCCAGGGCCGGGAAGAATGGAGGCCTGTTCTGCTGAAGCCTGGGAACATTGCCTGGGGGAGGGAGGCCCGGGCTACCCAAAGCTGGCACAAGAGGGAAGAGGAGAGGTCTGTGCTGCAGGAAGAGGGGTGCAGAGCCATCACCCCACCCTGCAGAGCAAATGGTTCCCAGCTCCGTTTCCCGCGGTGCAGACACAGGTGAGCTCGGCGGCCTGGGTGCTCGGTCCATGGGCTCAGGACCTGGCCGCGGGTGACCGCCCACGGCGGTGGGGGAGGCCGCCGCCATGGGGCCGGGTTTTTCGGAATCCGAGAAGCCCTCTGCTGAGTTCTCTCCCAGAGGCTTTTTAGGCTCCTGCTTGTACCAGGCTCTGGGCTGGGGATTTGCTGAAATAGAAATCCGGAGCGCTGTCCTGTGCGTGGAGCGGAGCCGCCCTTACAGAGCGACCCCAGCAGTGGCCATTTACTCTGTAGCTCGGCCCGGGGCTTCCTCACCCTCTCGCTCACCGTGTGCAGGAATTCTCCGAGGCGTGAATAATTTTATAAATTCTACAGAAAAGGCAAGTCCGGCTCAGAGATTAAGGATCTCGTCTGAGGACCCAGAGTGGCAAAGGCCAGGTCCAGAACTTGAACCTCTTCATTCTTTTCTTTGGTCAACAGAGTTGAACTGAGGGCCTCCCACGTGCCACTCATGTGGTGCCGGTGCAGACGCAGAGCGGCAAGGGCTGGGAGGAGCCCGGGCAGGCCGAGCTCCGTGCCCCGCGTCCTCACCCCGTCCGGCGTCTCCCGCTGGAGAGACCCTTGTGGAGTGTGGGAATGTTTTCTCCCAAGTCTGAGAACTCTGCTTGAGAATTTTCTCTTCCTTGAGAAATGTTACGTTCTGTTTTCATTTTAAGAATAATCTCCAAATGCTGAGGCAGTGAATGACCACCATATACCTACTGTTGGCCTGAGGTTTGAGTCTCTGCGGTTGCCGGGCTACAAGCTGGCCCTGGGTGGTTTCCTAAAATAATAGTGTTTGTTTAACTTCTAAATGCTTTGCTTCTTAAATGGGGTCCTCCACTGTATGCTCTGAAGGAACCAAAGGCTCAGAAAGGAGACCCCCCGATTCTCCTGCTGGACGTGGTGAGGGGGTTAAGTGAGGCTGTGGGACAATACTTCTTCCTTTCGGGGCAAGCTGGACTCCACTGGGCAAAGCAGGTTCGAACATCCACACTCCCTGGTCTCAGGCTGAGGATGGGCCCAGTCCAGAGGCCCGGGGAGGTCAGGCAAGTCAGGAAGAAGAGCTCCGAATGTGAAGCCAGGCGCCCCGCTTGCGACACACCTCTCTGACTCCCAGAAACTGTTGCTCCTGTCTAGGACTTTGCGAGGGGGTGTGTGGGCTTCCCCAGAGCACTGTGCAGTTTCCTCTCAGACAGCAATGTCTCCAGGACTTCACAGCTTCCGGCCTCAGTGCAGGGGGTGGAGGGTGGGTGGGTGCGGTGGCAGCGGAGGTGGGGGATGGGGTGGGGGTGG
>PVIC010021915.1:8058-28246 GCA_004025085.1 Thryonomys swinderianus
TCCCCTGGTGTTTAGCCTCGAAGCTTTTGTGTATGAAAAGTCTTTTCTCGGGGAAATTGTACCACAAACTGTAAACAACTATAAATTACCAAGTATTTTTCTTATGATAAAAATGCTGATTTACAAGGTATAATTACATAGAGTTACATGCCCGGGCCCTTTTGAGCAAGCGGTTCTCCGGATCTACCTATAGAATATGGACTGTTGAAATAACATTTAGGATGTGTCCTTGTGACAACCCTTTCTCTCCTGCTATTCTGTGGCCAAGACCCGGTATTACCTGTAATGTCAAAGAAATTGGAGCTATAATACCACCCTACAGTTTTGGTAAACAATATATTTCAGAAAACTTTCAAATATAGCCTCTCATTTTATCTGCAAAAAATGCCCCTGAAGTAGTTCCACTGGCATGATTTTCCATTTCACAGAAGGAAAAACCGGACTCTTCCCGATAGCTAGTGGGTAGGATTTGGGGAAGAAGGTCAGAATCATGGAACCAAAAGATACTTCGTGTGGTTTCCTCATTTGAAAATAAAATAACCATGGTCAAGAGAGGCTAAGTAGGTTACCGAGGTCGCCTTTACTCAAGCTAAGCGTCAGGCTGAGCCAGGCTCCGTCTGCGATCTCCAGCCGGAACCTCTGTCCCTGACGGGTCTTCCCCTCGCACACTGGCAAAGATGTGTTGGAGCAATTGCATCGCTGCAGTGACGTTAGGCAGCAGATTTTTAATTTTCTCCTTCACACATCTAAATATTCAACTTGAGGTCACTTGAGAAATAAAATGCCTCTTTGTCGTGAAAGGCAGGTGGTCAGACTGACCCCACATTCTGGCAGAAAAATGATGCGAGAGCGCAGAGCACGAAGCCCGTCGCGTCCTCAGTGTGCTTCCTGAGCACCCCCTCGCTTCTTTGTGTGGAATTTTCTTTTTGCCATTAACACACCCTGAGCACCTCCTCCACACCAGGAAACCACTTAGCGAAACTCTTAATGAAACTTTCATCTTTTTATTCCCTGATTCTGGGATGCTGCCATCTTCCGTTTGCACCCTACAAACAGAGAACCCTTTGAAGAGATTGTCCTCTTGCTGGTTTTATTTCTAAAAGACCGAAAGAGAGGTGCACATCCCTCTGAGGCACCTCTGAGAGTCAAGGAGGCAGTGGTCGGGTGCACAGGCTCAGGGCCCCGCCGGCCTCTGCCTCCCACCTGGCTTTGAAAGATGCATAAAGCAGAGTGTGACTGTCCTAGAGCCGCAGAAAGCCGAGTGTCCCTCTACAGCGGGCTCTGCCACGGAAGCCACAGGTGACTGCCTCTACGAGAAGTGGGGAGCCCACGAAGCTTTTCTCTTCAACTGTTTCCCTCCCTTCTTTCTTTCCAGCAATAGTCTCCACATTTTCCTCCTCCCTCCCCTTGACTCCTTTCTTCTGTATCATTTTATCCTTCTTGGTTTGCTCTTCGACTTGCAGCAGACTAAAAGTATAAACTAAAAGGAATTCAGAATGGTCCAAAGTGGGATCTGTCCTGACTTTGCGTCGGTGACCACAGGAACTGCTATGTCCGTGTTCCCAACATCCTCGGCATCGACTGGAGATTTAGCTCAGTGGTTCCGGCACCTGCCTAGCAAGCACACGGTCCTGGGTTCCATCCCAGTAACCACATACAACAGTACCGGGCGTGGTAACTCACACCCACCAGCAATCAGTACCACACACCACAGTGCCGGACGTGGTGGCTCATGCCTGCAATCCCAGCATTCAGGAGGCAGAGGCAGGAGGATTGCTGTGTGTTTGAGGCTTGCCTGGGCTACATAGTGAGCTCAGGGCCAGCCTGAATTACAAAGCAAGACTCTGTCTCCAAACAATAACAACAAAACAACAACAACAACAACAAACTCCTCAGCATTTACCATTGTGTCCCTCATTTGGCATCTCTCTAAGGTGGCTTATTATCTGTGATGTCTCTGTTCTGTATCCCCAGTAAGGCGATGAATTCCCTGTGAAAGACAGAAACTTATGTCACCACCATCTACAGACACCCTGCACTCTCCACTAGAACACAGTGAATGTTTAGTGAAGATGCTTGCCTTTGTCTTTGAGTTTTGTTTTGTGTATGTAAGCTAGAAAGCAATTGGAAATGTTGATTCCAGGCATGATAAAATAATATTTGGCTCTAAGTTCAAATCACTCCTTAGCTCTTCCAAACTAGAACATATTCAGACTGACCAAGAAAACAATTAAGCAAACAAAAAAAGGTGTTAAGGTCAATAAAACATTTATATTAATGGTCTTCATGGAGAGCAAGATGTACCTCCTCAGGCAAATGGATAAATTATCACAATTTAGAAAAGGTCTTAATAATTATTAGTAATAATTAGAGTCTCTATCATCTATCTCAGGAAATGCAAACAATTTAATAAATACTCTTTTATTTTCTGCATGTAAAGAAACTGTGCTTTAGAGAGTTTAAGCAACTGGCCAAAGTCACACAGCAGGTCAACTTTGGAGCTACAGTAGTGCCCTCCAACCTTGCAGGCAGTACAAGTTAGGTAGTATGTAATAATGATGACAAATACTTTCCTAAATGCCTCATGATTACATTTTCTAAACTTATCGTTAGACATTCTGGTCTAATATAATTGCAAATATGTAGTCATGTAGTAGCAACTTAATAATGTTCAGTGTACTACATAAAATAAAATAGTTTTGGCTTAATATATGAAATTCTAGCTAAAACTTTTAGAGCCTGTTGCATAATTACCTACTTTGCTACAACAAACCTATGAGGTACATACTACTATATTACTATTATATATTTCACAATGAAGTTTTCTGTTTGGGGGGCATTCTTTGGCAGTACTGGGGATTGAACTTGGGCCCTTGTGCATCCAATGTTGGCGGGTACCACTTGAGCTAAACCCCAGCCCCACGATGAAGTATTTTTATAATAAATATTTTATTAGAATCTAGTATCCCTTAGATATTTTTTCTATTCTTCCTTTTTGTAGATGTAGAGTTCCGACCTGATAACATATCACTAAATAACATCATATTCATGTAAGATTTTAAATACTACAAAGAAATAATATTAGCTACAATTTCTATAGATCATGTTATTAAAGCAGTTTTTAGCTAGGCTATATTCACATGTCTGACAAATGCATTCTGTTCAATGAAAATTTGATGCAATTATTTCTAAAGTCTTGAATGCTCAAGGATTATTGATCTGAATCACATCAACTAATGGTTTAATCAACAGATCACCTATAAATAGCAATGTGAATTCAATTGATATACTACTGGGCTTGTATTTTTAAATGATTTATTTCTTCCCCAAACATAATTATAAAACTGCAAGAGATGTTCAATCATACATTTGACTTTTCTCAGAATTTCATTATAACTTTGTTTTCAACATTCAATAACATCTTGTAGAGAGCATTCTACATGGAACCAAGTTTGAGTAGAGTTGCGGTGTCTTTAAAACGAGGAAACTTAATCTTTTTACTGTCATAAGTTGCTGACTCGGGTCTACAGTTACATTTTCATATGCCTAGAGTGCACTTAGAAAATTGAACTTGCCAGTTTCCTTTATGACAGCATAGCACTGTCAAAATTGTTAACAGATCTAAAACACTAACCTTTATATTGATATTATCATTTTCATTTCATTAAGAAAACCCCTTTGCAATTGTATAGGCCTTTGATTAACACAGTATTTCTTTTTAAATGCAGGTAAATGGTTTAACTATGGGATTATCTTTCTTGTCTTGATTTTGGATCTTAATATGTGGAAGAACCAAATATTTTATAAACCTCATGAATATGGACAGTATATTGGGCCAGGACAGAAGATTTATACAGTGAAAGACACCGAAAGCTTACAGGATTTGAACAGAACCAAGCTCTCCTGGGAATGGAGGTCCAATCACACGAATCCTCGGACGAATAAAACATATGTTGAGGGAGACATGTTCTTGCACAGCAGGTACATAGGGGCCAGCCTTGACGTCAAGTGTCTGGCCTTTGTTCCAAGTTTGATAGCTTTCGTGTGGTTTGGATTCTTCATTTGGTTCTTTGGACGGTTTTTGAAAAATGAGCAAGGCATGGAGAATCAAGATAAAACTTACACTCGCATGAAGAGAAAATCTCCATCAGAACACAGCAAAGACATGGGGATCACTCGAGAAAACACGGAGGTCTCGGTGGAAGACCCGCTGAATGACCCTCCTTTGGTGTGCATCAGGTCAGACTTCAATGAGATTGTCTACAAGTCTTCCCACCTGACCTCAGAAAACTTGAGCTCCCACCTGAATGAATCTGCCAGTGGGACGGAAGCTGATCAAGACCCAACCACTTCTCAAAGTGCACCTACGAACTAATTCTATTCACTTATGTGGAGATGGCACAAAAAGCAACCTTGAGTGTAACTTTAAAAAGTTAGTCTTTCCTTTTGTCAATGTAAGGTTTACGTAGTATTAAGTAAAGAAATAAGAACAATGCCACAACGGTGCTCAACATGCTTTTTCTAGGACTCATTGTTTCTATTTGTATTATTATACATGTGCCTACTGTACACTTAACAGTTCTCTAGAGATTGCTTTCAACTCTCGCACAAGCTATTTACTGACTTACAGCACAGTAGATTAGTTGATTACCCATGTAACTGATGTTCGATCATAGTGGTGCCTTGAGACATTAAACTGTTTCTAACTGTACCAGAAATGGAGTGTGGAACAGTTCTCTAACCTATTTCACATGAGATTCTTTTATACATTTATTTTGATTGATACTTGATGTCAGAGCAGGAAACAGATAAACCTAAGTTATGGTTCAGGGAGGATCTGTTGGCTTCTTATTTACCCACAGAGTTGGTGACTTTGATGCCTGGATGGCAGAGAAACGTTTACCTTTTAAATCTCATTGGCTATCTGCCAAATGCAAACACAGATGCAAGATTTAGTCATAGAAGAGCAATAGTCCAGCATGGGTCACTGACCATGAAATGTGACTTTCTCTGAGCGGTAACGGCAATTAGGTGATAATACCTAATTATGTTTTCCTAATTAAAGATAAATTGCTACTTGATTAAAAATCTTGCCCTTTACCTTTGGGAACAAAGGTCAAAAGGCACATTTGGGAGGACTCTCAAATTTATTGGCATTTACACAAAGTACCAGACAACCAAGGAACTAATATTATGATCATGTGAGGATTTCACAGCCCATCATTTATAATCTTTGTACATTTTTCTGTAAACATGGTTCTGGACAGTGAAAATTTCCAAGCGTATACTACCCCTGAGCAAGGGAACACCTCTAAAAATCATACAGTGGAACTTCATGTGGTAGAAAAGCTTTACTTGAAGGAACCTGTTTTGTGTGTGCTTTTTTAGTTTAGTTTTTTATTTTTAAGAATTAAATATATCACAATAAATAAGAATTAATAAATCAATAATTATGTGAGGTACTTATTTGTTTAGGAGATTCAATGACATCTTGGCTTCCCAAAGCCCACATAAATGGGTTTTTTAAAACTTGGTGCAAGGCAAGTTAAGAAACAGAGCTTACTGACGTGCTTTTAATTCTGTTTCATAAATATGATAACACATTACTTGAGAGGCCAAGGAAAGATCACGTTTAAGGCAAAATTATTTTCCTATTACATACTGACAAAGTTACATTTTTGTCTTTATGATTTTTTAAGCTATCTCATTTTAATGTATCTGCTTTTAAGTTTCCAACATGCTAAATTCAGTATGCAGGATGAAACTATGTGTTTATCTGTCACCAGAGAGTCAGCTTTAATAAACATCTTTCCACAATTGTTTACTAAGCAGCTGGAACCATCCCCCTGCTGCTTTTTTTTTTACCTTTAATGACTATGCATGGTGTACTTAGAATCATAAATACCCGTGGCACTGAGAATGCAGAACTCAAGCCCTCTGGCCACACCGGGCCACACTGTCTGAAGAACTGCTGTCCCTGACCGATGGCCATGCTGGCCACTACCAAATTTCCACAGCCAAATTTCCATATCCAGTTCTTAGTTTCCAAACAAGTAAATAATACCAGTTGGGACATGATTTTACTTATTCTGAAAGTCATTTTCTTGTGGAATGAAAGAGAAAGTCAGTTTAGAAATGTTTCTAAGCATGTATTCCATATAGAAATATTATTTAAAAACATTTACATGGGTATTAAGGGAAAAGTACTTAATGAGAGGACCTGTTTAGCAGAAGATAAAAAAATAATAATCATAGGGTACCTCGTTGATGTGTGTGCAGAAAGTGCCAACAAAAACTGTCACCTGATAGGAAATTTCACTTGAAGTTTTCATAAATGTAGTAGAAAACATAATAATTTCCAGGGGTGGTATTTTAATAGTTACAAGATTCGAACACAGAGCTCCTACCATTACCCAGTCTGCACTGATAGTGACCTTTAAAGTTATACATGGTTCTCCACTCCTCTTTTGCTACATATTTGTATCAGATACATTTTCAGTTTTTTGAGACAGGGTCTCACTATATAGTTCATACTGATCTTGAACCCATTATGTATTCCAGGCAGGCCTCAGCCTTGTAGTAATTCTCCTGCCTCTGCCTCCCGAATGCTAGAATTACAGGTGTGTGCACCATACCCAGCTTCTGTGTATTTGTAGATATTGCATTTAAATCAAGTAATAATTATAAAATAAAATCAGAGATAAAATTAAATTCACTCATATTTAGTCTTGGGTCCTGAGTCATGTATCAGTAGATTGTGACTTTACAGAGACTATTAAATGCTATGGCTTTTGAACTCTGAGGGACATAAAGATTTGTGGAAAACTCAAACTTTAAAAGGATTAAGAATTCCAAAAGAGGGCACGGTGGCTCAAGCTATAATCCCAACAATCAGGAGGTGGAGGCAGGAAGATTGCTGAGTTCGAGGCTTGCCTGGGCTACATGGTGAGTTCAAGGCCAGCCTGAACTACAAAGCAAGATGTTGTCTCAAAAAAAAAAAAAAAAGGACTAAGAATTCTAAAAGCTTAACAAATGTGACATCTTAACTGTAGTAATGCTTAAGGGCTATAAACAATTATATTTTTACTGTGCAGTAATTATAGTATTTTCTTCAGCAAGATAGAATTTATACTAATTTGACACAATTTTAGCATCTTGTATTTAGGGTATTTCATTAGTTGTTTAAATGGAAAATGAAGCATTATGAATATATGCCTGATGATGTACAATTAGAAATAAATCTCTCAACACCACAAGCCCATTTGCATCCTATAACCGTGGTTACCCCACTTTCCCTCCACGGTGGCTACTTAATATCTTACTTTCTCTTTTAGCACATCTAAGAATCACAAGTAAATCTTTTTAGAGTTATTAAGAGTTATTTCCTTTCCATTTGCCCTCAGACCTCAGATTTCACAGTTGTGCCCAAAAGCACTCTGTGCTGAACATGCAATGGAAAGTTCAACAGTGATGATGCCATGGGAGGAGTAGGCACCGAAGGGGCACTATCACCACTGGGCTCCATGACAAGCTGTGCTCTTTTATGGGGCTGCCCTTTGGCAATAAAATCCAGTCCCAAGACTCGGCTATCTAGTCAGTCCAGCCTGATTTCCTCAGCTTTGTCCCTCTGAGTTCAATTGGGACCTTTTAAGCAGACCCACTTTTCAGACAGCAAGAGAACTCATTGAACTGTACAGCAGATAAACTAACACTTTTCTCATTTATCCCAATATCCTTATTTTGACTTTCAAGCACGTTTGTGTGAAAAAGGTTATGCTCATGGCGAGCCAACACAGATAGAGGAATCAAGTTCATAAGTATTTTCCAGATTGTCACTTAGACTAGACTAACATTTTATTATCCGCTGAGCAATAGGAGAAGATTAGGTGTGGTGTTCATAATTCACAAGTCACTCTTGATGATATTTAGGGAAAGAGGCAGATACTTGTATTGGAAATTGATCAGGAAGATGGTAGAAGACAAATGGAAATTGCAGCAAAGAAACCCTAGAAGTAAAAGGGCCAGGTTTACTGTGAACTCACTTAAAAATGTCCGCGGGGAAGAAGGCCTTTGTTGTAAAAGAGTTTCAACCACAGTTCTCAGGAGTCCAATACTTATGTGGGTAGCCAGGAACCTGAAATGTGTGGGTTCCGGTGATGAGATTTTATATATAGATAGTTTGGGCGTTTTAAAACCCTGGTGTTGAAGTTATTGTCTCTGCCCCGGGAAACATGGTGACACTTGGGAGAGTAGAAACAGCATCTGTAAAACAAACTCCAGAGTTAAAGGAAAGTGAGGGGCAGACAAAAATCAACACTAACCAAATCAGGAAGACGGGGGCATTCTTAAGGAAAAACAAGGGGATAGCCTGAAAGCACATTTCAGCATATAAATGCTGACATTTTGGAAGCAGAAACAGGTACTTTGTGAGACAGAGGTTCTCAAACTCTTACTGAGAAAGTAGGTTGAGAAATAATATTAGTAACTTAATATGTATAAAATGCTACTGGTTAATGTGTGGTATCACTTTTAGTGAACATAAAACATGCCTACTATCTTTCATAGGTTTATTTCCTACTTCTATATTCCAGCACGATTTTTCAAAAGCTCTTAAACTGTTTTAACAAATAATTGTTACTGAGCTTTGTTAGAACTTACCTTTCTGACTATATACTGTACCATAAATAGAGGATTATAGTAACAAATGCATAGAATCTCACTGCCTTAATAAATGTACTACTCCATTCAGATCTTCACTCAGTTCTCATATTAACAAGAGCATTCTATTTTTGATGTGCAAATAAATGATCCTACTTAATCATCACATTAACTATCGGAGGTAGATTTCATTGTACAGGTTGTCAACCTGAGGCTCAGAGAGGTTTGCTGATTGGCCCAAGATCAGAAAGCTGGAAAAACGCAAAGTCAGGATTTAAACCTAGTTTATCAGCTTCCAAAAATCTCCTAATTTCTCATTACATTCATAAACGTCATAAAAATCAGCATACCTGCTTCAGAAAAAGCCTTTAGTGGATGACCTGGGAAATAGCTATTAAAACATAAAATGCTTGATTTTTATCAATTCTTATCTCTGAAGAACCTAAATTACATATTTTTAAATAAATCCTGCAGCTGCTTGGATGCAATTTACAAGTTAAATCATATGATTGAAACAGATGAGTTCGAATTAAAGGACAGAAGCAGTCAGTTCACTGTCAGGTGTTGTGATTTAAACATTTGCAAATCCACTGCACAGATTGATCCTAATCTATTTCTGTCCTTGCAATTGGCTTGTTTCATGATTTTGCTTTTCTTGGGAGAAGGAGGCAGATGTAACTGAGGTTTTTTGAATAGCCTTCTACCCCCAGGTCAATGACAGAGGAGGAACGGGTAGGTAGAAGCATTCAAACAAGAAAAAATAAAAATGATTAGCGAGGGGCAGGTCCCGTTTGCATAACGTGAATGAATACAGGATCTAGATTTTACCCTTGCGACCTACCTGTGAAGGTGAGCCAGCTGTACTGGCGAGCACCAGCGGGCTGGGAGGATGTGTGCCTCGGTTACCGAGCCTTAGCCCCGTATCAGAATGATAAGGCCTCACGAGGTTTTGAAGACTGGATAAGGTCATTGATGTAGACGCTCTGCCAGCTGCACCGAGTCACATAAGTGAGGCGTAAGTATCACACTTGTGCACCCCTGTCCGGCCAGTGGCCTTCAGAGGAGCCTGCTGGCCCTGCCTTCGCCAGCAGCTCCAAGCGCGGCCACTGAGTACAGACAGGCCAGTTCCTAATTTTTTGTCTCTGTGCTGTTGTTTCAAACTCTACAAACCACAGTTTGCTATTAATAGATGTTCAGATCCCTTAGTTCAGAGCAGGCGGATGTGTCGTCTGAAATCAATGGCCATAATCCCTTGGAACTGCCAGGCCAAACTTATTCCCTAATGTTTCCTAAGACTCTAGAGTTCTAAATTATTTCTTCCTTTTATGATTGCTTTACTAGCTTCTGTTATCAGGACTTTCTCATCATGTCAGTAATCCACCACCTCTCATAAATCCCGAAGTGGAAGCGCTTGTGTCTCCAGCATGTAAAGAGAGTTGTCACGTACACCTGAGCCCTGGTCCTTCAGGATATTCTCCTAGTATTCGGATGCAGTGAAAGAGTTGTCACTCCAGTCTTGTGTCCTTGGAGGCCACCGTAGCATCCTGTAGACTCCTAGCCACAGTTTGGGCAAGCTGTATTACTTCATAGAATAAAACAGTGTCATGGTTTTCTATAAGTATTTACTTCCTGCAAATGTGTTATTTTGTCTGTGTCTCCGACCCCGACCTAACTGTAATAGAAATGATCTATATTTACAAATAGATTTTCTTAACTGAAACAAACATGTAAGATGAGAGTTAAAGGCCACAACAGGAAAGACAACTCTGACAATTACAATTCATGTTTGACAACCATAAAATTGCTATGAAATTACCTTTGAGTAACTTCGGATGCCTTGAATCTGAAGATCAATACTTCAGCTTTTAATTATACTAGAAAACTATCATCACATATCCAAATGACTTCTACTATGAACAGATCTTATTTATCTGAGGCCTCCCGTGTTTAGGTCCTCACGCTTTCTGCCATGATCACTGCTGCCTTTGCAGAGGGCTTCTCATTTTTCTAGAGTAGATGAAAGAGACCTCGCTTGGTCTTTCTGACTCTCACGTGGTTCAGCATACTCCATTCTCCATGCCTCCGCTAGAACAATCTTTCCATGGTATACATATGACAGTCGCACTTCATTCTATTAGTGCCCAATATTGTCCAGCAGTAGTTTTTAATACCATTGTGTACAACTTCAAATTCGGTTACTTAACACAGTAAAAGTCTTTCTCCTGCTCATCTTGCAGTTGAAGTGTGTGTTCACCGACTAACCTCTCATTGAATACCTCAGAGATTCAGACATATTCAGAAGGTTTCTCTACTCTCTGGGACCCCCTGTCTTCTCTGAATCTAGCTGGCTGGCGAAGAAGGAGAGAAGGTGAGGAGGATCCTGAACGAAGTCCCAGGAACACATCTGGAAGAGGTTTACATCACTGTTTTCATTCCACTAACCGGAACTCAAGTGCAGAGTCTGCCTTCCCGGGGTGGGTGTGAGGAGACTGCGCTCAGTGCTGTGTTCACAAAGGGCCGGGAACAAGTCTGAGAAGTTTCTAGTCAGGGGAACTTTTAAAAAATATACCCAGACATGTTTTAACACCTGGAAGTTCCATTTCGGGGGATTTGGGATTGAACCGAAGCTGAACTGAGTTTTGAGAATTTCACAGGTGATTCGCTTGCAAACATGAATTTGAGAATCACTAATAAAATCGACCTTCTGGTGTGGCACTCGACTCTGTGCCTGTTCTTTGATTTTCTTGCTCCTGCCCAATGGTTCTAAACTCGCAGGCGCGTTGACTTGTTGATGCCTCTCCCCAGTGAGCCACTGATCTACTTGACTCGACTTTTACTCGCTGTCTTCTGTTTAGACCCCCTCTTTGCACCATGACCACTGGGATCAACTCACTCCTAATCTCTTTTATGTATTCTTTTCCTCAATTTCCAGGGTAGGACAAGTGCCCCATTATGTTCTTAAATCTATGATAGTATCATTAGTACTGTCTTCTACTACAAGTTTAATTTTTATATCTCCTATTAGATTATCCACAATTTGATCCTATGATGCAACATAGGATATGAAGATAGATTATACATTATCTTTATTTTAATATAGCTTCAACTCCATAAATTTGTATGGATAACTATATAGTCTGCCAAAAAATGTATGCAAGAGGAAAAGAAAAATTTGTATAAGTATTTTAATACTAAATCTATTGAGCAATCATGAGATTAATACAAGTCACCTTTGGGCTCCACAGTTACAAGAGGTACTCACAGTGGTGGCCATGAGCTTCCTGACATCTATTAGTACAGCAAACTGCAGAAGTGTCTGTACATCTTTTGGCAGATTCTCTCTATATTGAATAAAGTAATATAGTAAGAATATTTTCACTTATGTAACATAATATTCTCAGACTCGCAGACCCTCCCTGATGAGTGTCAAATCTTTTAGGTTAAGTTGTGAGGCAGGATACTATCATTGTTTGACATGGGGAAAGAGAGGCTAAGATAGTAAATTCAAAAAGTCCAATTAAGAGCATCACAGTTGATCTAGGAAGATGTGTACAAAGTAAGGGAGGCACAAGTTAGGTGCTAACAGCTCAACCAGGCCACAGCATGATACACAATCATTTTTTTTTTCATCAGAGGAGAACCTGGAGATCATTGGTCTAATTCCTGGTACAGCAATATTATATTCTCACCTTCTATGTTCAGTTACTTCTACATAGTCACATGGTTGAGTTAACTGACACTGGTTGGGTAGGCAGTTACACGGTGACTGTGTGTCCTGAGATGCCCATCTTTTGGAATAAAGGAGATATCCTTGTTAGTAGTCCACAGTTCTATTAGTGTAGAGAAGGCACTTTGCGAGTACACAGGTGCCACTGGACAAAATGGGCTTGAGATGGCAAAACAAGTCTGCAGCTTTTTCAGACGGTTCGCTGGAAGCCAGAATTGAAAAATAAATACAAATCAGAAATACTACAGCCCAAACAAACTGATTATAGCTGTACTTCTCCGTTATCAGAGAATTCTTTACAAGCCATTTACATGTTGAAAACATCAATTATTCCTCCCATTTGAGATATGTGGTTCTTGTAATCAATTGCTTTGAGTCAATGTTTAGAATTATTCATGAAAGAGTTATATTTTAATTGTGTTTGATGAGAACCAGCAGCAGCATTCATTAATTTGATTAGTTTTGTCTGGGCTGGAAGAAAACCCTGGCACACAGCCCTAAGGAAATCAATAGTGCTGGCTTTGAGTGTGAGGATCTGCGTCGGCCTTGCTAGGCTGGGATCAGGCACACAGTGCTCACTGTTTAGGACAGTACAACATTCGGATAGGCATATTGCATGCCATTTCTTTCTGCCTCTTTGGCAATTTATCATCCGTGACTTCGTCAAGACAGTGAATATAAAATGTTTCCCTAATTCCTCCTACCTCTAGCCCTGCTTCTTGTTCCATCAGGACAGTAGACTAACAGATGATTTTTTTAAAACCTAAGAGCTTAAATGGATGCCATAATCTGACCCTGGAGACAAGGAAATAAATCTGAATATTGAGGGAAACAGAAAGCAAGGCCAAGGATCCAATTTTCCTGCAGAGTACATCCACTTGAAAGGGTCAAGGAATAGCTGAGCAAGAAGACAGAAAATGCTCTTTACTTAACAAACCCAATAAAGGGACAGATGTGGTATTAAACCAAGTTGTCGTCATGTTTCTAGACAAATCCTTCCAGTTTTAAGCAGGAAGCATCCCTAGGATAGACTGAAAAAGGGGAATAGGGGCAACTCAGACCTGGGGCATTGGCCAATTTGCATTCTGTGATTGACCAGGCATCTGGCCACCACTTAAATGGCACTGGGCCTAGGGCAGCCTGTCAGTATGTGTGGACTGCACACAAAGGGCTAAGATGAATTCTAGTCCTACCCACCAAACTCAAAATATGGGGAAAGGTAGCCCCTCAGTGCTTGCTTAGTCCAGCCCCAAACTAGAGGGACAGACTTCTCTGCTGAAGGTGGAGCTCCAGAACACTGCTGCCAGTAGGTCTTGGTAAGAGACACTCAGTGAATGAACACAGCTGAATCCACTGATGTTAGGTTGCTTTTGCCAAAAAAAAATTTTTTTAAAAAACTGAAATAATGCTTCAGGGAATTACTAAGGCAAAACAGACTGCATTTGCTTTTATAATAGGCCACTTCAAAGAAAATAAATAACCCAGGGCTGGGGATTTAGCACAAGTGGTACCATGCCCACCTTGGATACACAAGGACCCAAGTTCAATCCCCAGTAATGCAACAAACAAACAAATAAGACCCCCAAACAAAGACAAACAAACAAAAACAGCAACAATAAAAACCCAAAAGAAAAATGATAAGTAGTATGCTAATCTGTTTTCTGTCACTTTGGAAATAGTACCTGAGGTAACTAAGTTAAAAATGATGTGCTTGGGCTCAAGGGCTCGAGACTGCAGTCTAGATGGGGAAGACCACACTGCCCTGGGCCTGGACCTGCGACACAGTGCAGAACAGCAATGGCACCGAGCACCCGAGGGAGCAGACTGTTCATTCAACCCTGGGCCAGGAGGCACCGAGAGAGGAAGTGTCGGACTCGTACAATCTCCTTCAAGGATATCCCTTCAAGGATCTAAGGACTGCTCGCCACGGCCCACTTCTTAGAGGTTCTACCACTTCAAAGGGGCACCGCCGTAGGGCCCAAGTGTTCAATGCATGGATCTTTAAGGACATTCTACATCCAAACTATAGCGAGTGGTATTTCTCAGAAGTAGAATTATATCTGATTTTGGTCACTATGACCAAATACCTGAGGAAAACAAAAAAAGAAATATGTCTTTTGGTTCATAGTTCCGGAGGTTGAGTCCATGGCTGTTTGACTCCATTGTGGGGGGACAGAGTATCATGGTGGGACAGAAAGGGCATGGAAAGAGTTGCTTATTTAATGAAAGTCAAAGAGCAGAGAAGTGAGAAAACCAGAGAGGAAGGGCAGGAACAGAATGCAGTCCTCAAATCCATGGCCACCTGACTCCCTCCCATCAATGCGACCCGCTTCATAAGTTTCCCTGATCTTCCAAACATGTCATCAAATGATCTCATCGATGGAATAACTAACTGATGCAATTAGAGCCCTTGTGAGCCAATCACCTTCCAGAAGCTTTGCCTGTGAAACCATGAACGTTTTAGGGTACATTTCAGATTAGAGCCATAACATCTGAGTAGTTCTTTCTTCAGTTCTTCATAAGACTCACTTCTGTGGCTCTTGTGCCTCTCTCAAGTGTGCTAATATGGGCAGATGGGTTTGCATCAGCTGATCTTCAGTGAGTGAGTTGAAGTTTTTACACTTTCTTTTACGGATAATGAGAAATAACTAATTTTAAGTTGAAAACGGTATCATTAAGTATAGCATGTTTAAAAAATTACTCAGATGAAGAATCTTAAAACCAAAGCAATAAAGAATAATTCAATCGTTTAATTTTGATTTGAGTGGTTTAGTTTTCTTCTCCACAATTTAACAAGATTTCCACTTACTTGTGTTCAGATGGCCTACCAAGTGGACTCCATGTTTCCTGGCATTCTAATTTAGTGTATTTATTGGAGGTTCAGGAAAATGATGATACAGGGTTGGGCTATCCATCTAAAGGACCTCAGAAAATGCTTTTGTAATGTAGCTCTTTATTAGGGTTAGAACACTGCCTTCAATTCAGAAAATAAAGTGAAAAGTGTAGTATTGCTCAAAAAGTTAATCTAGAGCTGGGGATTTATCTCAATGGCACAGCATCCACTTTGCAAGTTCAGGGTCTTGAGTTCAATCCCCAGTACCAGAAAAAAAAGTTAATCTAAGGCTACAGATTAGGAAATAAAGGGGGATGTAGGTCTAGATTCTTATATATACAGATAATACAGAAAAGTATAAAGGTAATCAGAGTGTTTCATTGCTAGTCTGTTATCTAAAAGAAATCTCAGTTCTGCAAATGGTTCATAGAGCAGTAACTCCACCAGTACAAAGCCTCTTCGGAACTACTGGAAGGCGTGAAGATAGGCTCCTCAGATGCCTCCTCTTGAATTTGTTCCCAGCTACAGGGTGTGCAGTCAATGCATAATTCCAGAGGTCAGTATCTTGGGTATCTGCCTCCGCTGCAGAAAACCTACCCCACCAAAGGACACCCCTTTCTTGGAGCAACACACGGTCTTTAAGGTAGGTATGGCTCAAGGTCAGAGGACTCATGGATGATTAAGCTTCAGAGGAAGCTGAAGGACAAAAGAATGCATTGATGAGGGGGATGATAGCATCAATCAAAGGTAGCTGACCACACACTGGTTCCAGCTGCCATACCAGATGTCCTGTATCTTCCTGAACAGTGATAGTTCTCTTCTGTAGGCTGAAATCAATGGTAAGAAGGGCTGTTATAGACTTGACTTGCAGTGATAACAAGACACCAAAACAATGGAGACTATGTGGTGTTTGTTGCTTAAATAGAACCCACAAGTCACAATACTCATAATTCCTGACAAGGTGAGAGTGGCACTCAATGGGCCTGATACATAGAAAACAAAGGATAGTCATTAGGGAAAAAAATTATGGATAGTTGACTAGTAAGCTTGTGCAAGAGAAATAAACTATGTTCAGATGACCAACAGGCTAACAGTAACCATCTTCACAAGTTATAACCCTTGGGCAGTGTCTAGAACTAGAGCCAGTTAAAGACTGAAATCACAGTATCAGGAAGTAGGATCATAAAACATCACAATTTATATTATAGCAATTGTTCTACTAGTCTCTCAAATGGACCTATGGATTTTATTGACCTTTATTCAATGATGGGAGGTGAGTATAAAAATATTTTGAGGATTGCTGGGCGTGGAGTCTGAATTAACAGTGATACTTAGGTGCTCAAAGTACTAACAGACTCCCATTAGATTCGGGAACATTGAGCGGCTCAGATACGAAGGGAGTCCTGGTCATGTCAATCTTGCACTTAGTCCACTGGATCTGAGGACCTATCCTATGGTCATCTCTTGGTCCCTGGATGCATAGTTTAGCTTTGCAGACTTGGCAGATAACACAACCTCTACACTGTGCTCTGGGTCATTGGAATAAGAGTTGTTAGAATGAAGAAGGCTAACTAAGAGTCTCTGAAACTGATCAGTTAGACCCAGATGAAAAGATGTGTCAACAAAGCAGGATGGGTGGAAATGAATGCTATTAATAAAGATCTCGGTGTGTGTCGGGCGTGGTGGCTCATAGCTGTCATCTCAACACTCAGGAGACAGAGGCAGGAGGATTGCCAAGTTCGAGGCTTGCCTGGTCTAGTGAGCTCAGGACCAGCCTGAGCTACAAAGCAAGAACCTGTCTCAAAAAAAAAAAAAAAAAATCTCGGTGTGCACACGTGGTCACCCTTCTCATCACTGTTTAATTCACTAGAATCACCTGTGCAGAAACTCAGTGGCTGCTGGAGGGAATACATCTGGAAACTGTTTCCAAATTACTGTGTATGTTGGGGTTTTTAGGAAGCAAGAAGAATCATTATATTTAATGAGCTACATTTACAGTGCTCTAGTCAATATACCACACAAAGGGAAAGGCTTCCAATTTTAGTGGGTTTATGCTTTGAGCAGAAGCAGGTTCTATTGCAGGTCCAAGACCTAGGACAAGCAGCTGCCCCCTTGGGCAATCAGATCAGCAGTGGCTCCAGTGGTGAGAAAAGAAGCTAAGTAGAATCGGTAGGAGCTCACAACAGGGGATGCTGTATTTCTGGGGCAAGGCTATATAATCCACCGCAGAGAGTTATTTGTTCTGTTTTTGTTTTGAAGTAGACTCCTGACATAGTTCTGGTAGGATGGAAGAGCTTACCATGGAACACCGTGTGATTATACATCTCAGCTGCTCCTCGGGGGTTGTGTCCCAGCATAAGCAGTCACGACGCAAGAAGGACGAGAAACGCTGTGTTGTACGACAGAAACAGTACACCTGACACAACACAAGCAGCACCACTCAGCACAAAGAAGCTCTGTGTGCTCACGCCAGTAGGTCAGAGCCCCATGCCATCCTCCTCTATTGCACTAGCATACCACTTTCGCCTCACACCGAGGAACGTGTACATACGCGCTGCATCTCAAATGACCATCTAATAGAAAGGAAAGAAAAAAATCTGGTCTTGATTTTCAAATGTCTTGATTAGGAAGGTGTGTCAGCTGAAAATGGACATCAACTCTACCGTAACTCATTCAGGGATAGCTTTGAATCCTACTGAGAGGTATGTCTGCCAGAACTATATTTCAAATTTTTTTTTTCTTGAGACAGGGTCTCGCTTTGTAGTTCAGGCTGGCCCTGAGCTCACTATGTAGCCCAGGCAAGCCTCGAACTCAGCAATCCGCCTGTCTCTGTATCCTGAGTGCTGGGATTACAGGCGTGAGCCACCACGCCCAGCACTGTGGTATGTGGTATTGATGGCTGGTGGGCGTGAGTTACCACGCCCAGCATTGTATGTGGTTACCAGGATTGACCTCAGGGCCTTGCACTTGCGAGGCAGGCGCCGGAACCACTGAGCTAAATCTCCAGCCCCAGAACTATATTTTTATGAGCACGCTCACATAACTTGTGTGGAAACCAAAGGAACCCATGATCAGAATACACATCAACTTTTGCACTGAGACAAGTGGCCTTGCTGGCTAGATGGGGGTCACAAAAGAATGTAAAAGGACAAAATGTGAAGATCTTTGTATCACATGTTCATGCTCAGAAGAAAGAATTCATCCTAAAGGAATTAATCAGCGGATACTAGCTTCTGTTATTAGACACCACTATGAAAATACATATGTGAATGATCACCTTCGCTTTATAAGTTCTTATGTTTGCATTTTCAGGAAAATGATGAGGCTGAGTCATTGTAACAAAACCCAGCAATAACAAGGAACAAACTACAGCAGGTAAGCTGGACTGTCAGCTTCGACATGAAGAAAGCTACAGAAAACATGTCATGTTGTGAAAGATGTTTTGTCTGTCAGAATCCAGAGAGATTTTTCGGCAAAATCAGTTCATTTGTGCTCGTTAAAACAGCAAAAACAATCTGCCAACCTGACCCCCGTCACCATGGTTCTGTGAGCCTTGGGGCTGTCCATGAGCTGCAGGGAGATCTGGCTGGCTGACAGCTGATTAGAATACTTCAGCAAGATGCTGCTATGAATAGGGATTTTTAAATACCTTCAGCGGGCCCTTTTCCCCTTCTGCCTAGGTGTTCAAAGGCCTTCTCAGAATACTGGGATGCTTTTAGAAAGATCACATTAATTAAAGAATATTAGATCAGCTGTTCTCATGCATCCAAGGAACATGTTTATTCCAGCACCTGGGGAACAAAAAGCAAAAAAAAAATCAGAACAAAGACAGCAGATTCACAGATGCACTCACTCCGAGCTCCACTGCACTATTAATATTGCTCTTGTTGAACAGGTGCAGAAATATCTGATCATCGATGACAGGTGGGAATTCATTTATTCTGGAATCACAAGAGCTGAGGGTATTCATTACTCTTACTCGGTGATTAAAAAAAAAGCTGTCTTTGTCAATACCTCTTCAAGGGTGGTCAGTTTATCTTCCTTATCTGCAGAAAAGGCTTTCAGCACTTCCATGAGTGCTAATCTGATACTGAATTGTCTCCATCAGGGGCAGAGGGGACACACGAGGGCATCTTACTGAGATTTTTCTTCTCCAACTGGTTTGTTTCTGAGCTTCTGCTTAGTTTGTATTGCAAAACAAATAATCCACACCAAATAGCAGTCACCACACCATATATTTTTTTTTTTTTTTGAGACAGGGTCTCGCTTTGTAGCTCAGGCTGGCCCTGAGCTCATTGTGTAGCCCAGGCAAGCCTGGAACTCAGGAATCCTCCTGTCTCTGCCTCCTGAGTGCTGGGATTACAGGCGTAAGCCACCACGCCCAGCACTGTGGTATGTGGTATGGATGGCTGGTGGGTGTGAGTCACCACGCCCAGCATTCTATGTGGTCACCGGGATCGAACTCAGGACCTTGCACTTGCGAGGCAGGCGCCGGAACCACTGAGCTAAATCTCCGGCCCACCACACCATATTAAAACTAGGCGGATACTTGGCCTACGTACTTTGTCGAATGAGAATCCACAAGCACAAATGTTCGTGCACGCAGACAGATCAAAACATTCCAGCGCCTGTGGCTGCCAAAGCTCTGCTTCATGGAGCTCCCCAAACAGTCCCTTTAGTAAATTCGTCTTTTGCAAATGAGAAACAAAAGAATGAATTGAAGGATGGATAGACCCAATGTCAGCAGCACAATAGTATTGTGCCATATGTGTTTTTTTTAATTGAATTCTTTATTGGTACAATTTATATACATCTCAAAATCACATATAACATTGGGAAATTTGTACCAGTCTATGCCACAAGTTAATTCTCATTTTTACCCATATCCCTACCCACTCCCCCCTCCTCCCCCCTTTATACATGCTCTTTTATTTTCTTTCTGTATCATATTTATTCCTTCCCCTCATCAC
>PVIC010021916.1:0-28137 GCA_004025085.1 Thryonomys swinderianus
CAAGATCGATCCATTTAGGTGCAAATGGAGACACCTGGAGGATATACTAATAAGTGAAATCAATAGATCACAGATAGACAATTCCCGGATCTTCTCTTTGGCATGAACACCTGTAGATGCAAATGAGTTCTAAAAAGTAGGACAGCTTTTATAGAGTGGAATATTTCTATAGGAAACTTGGTGTGGGAATGTGATGAGGAGAAGGAATAAATATGATACAGAAAGAAAATAAAAGAGCATGTATAAAGGGGGGAGGAGGGGGGGAGTGGGTAGGGATATGGGTAAAAATGAGAATTAACTTGTGGCATATACTGGTACAAATTTCCCAATGTTATATGTGATTTTGAGATGTATATAAATTGTACCAATAAAGAATTCAATTAAAAAAAAAGAAGGTGGTTTAATCCACTTCATTTTCTGCATTCATCAGTTTGGTGGGGACATTCATGCTATTACTTGCTACTGTCCTACAAATACTAACACAGTGTTCTGAGGGGACAGGACTGTCTTCTCAGAGACACCCCACCACCGCCACATGGGCGTCATGCAATGTGTAAAGCCGTAGCTCCTTCAACACTAACTTATACCAAATCCCATAGGTTTTATCTTGTTAAATGCTAAATGTCCCCCAAAACTGAAAATGACAATGATGAAAAATAGTGGTTTTAGAGAAAAATCCCATAGTGGTGTCAAAATGCTCAGTTCGTGCTTAATTTGGGTTAGTATAAGAACAGAGTTTAGAGCCCAAATCAAACAGATTAAATCACTTCCAATCTAAATGTGCCTCTCAAGTAGAATCTCTGGAAATGTGAACTTTAAGAGCTCAGTCTCCAAGGAGCACCTAAGTGGTGACAGCCCTTTGAGAACTATAGAGTCACACTTACCTTCTATGTACCAGGAAGGACCACATAATAAGCTTTGTGGCCCTTGCCAAGACATATTCCTGTTTCAATTGTTGTTCCTGTTTCTACTGTCAAGATAAACTCATCCTTGAAAATCTCATTTTCCTGCCCAAATCTGACCAATGAACTATGGCCTATAGTCATATGCATTAGTAAAAACCAACCAATCAGGATGGGCATAGTTGCAGCTATCACTTACATAAAGTCAATCAATCAGGATTGAGTATGTTGTCTCATTTGCTTAAGGAATCCTGGGCTGGTACTTTGTCATTGTAAACCAACCCTTCCTCTTTTTCTTTTTTATTTTGATCCTTTTCTTGGAGCCCTTTCTAGTGAGTTTTGTAATAGTAGGTTTTAAATGAATTGTTATATTTGCCATTTGTAAATGGATCCAAGCAGCCAGCCATTGTAGAGTTTCATTCTTTATCAGGGAAAGACGCTAGCAAAGTCATAGGCTTTGTATACAGCCTTCTAACTTCTAAAGCAAGAGTAAGAAGCAGAGCCTACTAGTGTTTAGCACATATACATGCACATGCACACACACACACACACACACACTCAGAATTCTATGTCATAAAGCATGGCCTGGGAAAAATTCAGAACAAATATACAAAAACCATCTCTGAGTAAGGACTCAAATGAAAACAAACTTAATGTGGGCCGGAGGGTTAGCTCAGTGGTTCCGGCACCTGCCTCGCATGCACAAGGTCCTCAGTTCGATCCTTGGTAATCACATATAATGCTGGGCGTGGAGACACGCCCACCAACAATCAACACCGCATACCACAATGCCGGACGTGGTGGCTCACGCCTGTAATCCCAGCACTCGGGAGGCAGAGACAGGAAGATTGCTGAGTTCGCAGTGGCTTGCCTGGGCACCATAGTGAGCTCACAGCCAGCCTGAACTACAAAGCGAGACCCTGTCTCAAAAAGCAAAAAAAAAAAAAAAAGAAAGAAAGAAAGAAAGAAAAAAAAGAAAACAAACTTAATGTACTCATAGCAAACCTTATAGGTAATGTTAGGTTTGTATTCCTAGGATGTCTGGATTTCAAAATAATCATTAAAAATTGTATGTGTGTGTGTGTGTGTGTGTGTATATAATATATAATATATATGATGCATAAAATATTTTATGTTATATGGGCTATAACATTGAACATATTGAGCACCTTCTACATCTCTACATGTTCCCAGGGTTTCCAAATGCTTTTGCTATTCAGTGGTAAACAGAATTCTAAATGGATATTTATTATTCCATTTAGACTGAGTCTCCCCAAATTTCCTTTTTTAAAATACTCATTGAATGTCTTAGAAAATAATCTCCAGTTTGATCTAACAGAAAGACATGGTCTCATAAAAAAAAAAGCAAGAGTTGCTAGGTTACTTTTACATTATTAGTTTCAAATGATCTTGCCTCTATTATGTATAGAAGAAAAATCCTGAAAATTATGTCACTTTACTTCCCATTATCCCTAATATAAGTATACAGATATTCTGACCTCACTCTGAACTTATTCGGGTAATTTCCATGTGAATATCAGAAGCAGCAAAAACTAGGAAGAACATTAGATTTCCACAATAACTTAATATCCTTTTAAAGATTTCACTAACGATTATGACTAAATAAAAATGTACACATTTTTAAATGATAAATAAGTCTAGACTTTAATATCATCAAAATGTATGAGCTCAGTGAACTTCAGAGTTAAATACAGAAATGATCTGAAGTTGGAAGGTGAACATAATGGTCTATCCCTTCCTCTCTCTCTGTGTCTGTACCTAACAGAGAGGACAATAATTTGAAATATGGCCGTTTTATTTTGAGGGTTGTGTTTATTCATATTCCAAGCAGCTGCTATTGTTCTATCATTCCTTACAGAGTTGATAAGTGGTGAAATATAGATGTATTCAGGATGCCAAAAACAGTTAGGTTTTCCCCACATATCTTTGGTCTTTCCGCTACATTTTTCCAATTTACTTCAGGGATGTGTCTCTGCTTACTTCATGAAACAAATGGACTTTATTTTCCCCTCTGGATCGATCACTTCCTGCTCACAATGCAACATCTGGCATTTTTAAGTTGCCAAGCCTATGGAATCTGGGCTCTTAATAATAAACTTCAGATTCTTCCAGGGAGTTTCCACGAGGATTCAGTTTACACCACCCTTAAACTCAAGGTTGCCCCTTTCCCTCAATCTTTCCACACACTTCACCTCACTGAGAAACGTCTTTTCTCATTTTGGTCACAGCATGTCCTCTCTCCACAGTCCCTGGCTAAATTCAAAGTAAGGCAAAGCTTTCTGTACTTTAGTCTCTACAGAGGTGGAAGTTCTTAATTAATGGAAAGACCCAGGTCACATTCAATGGCCTGGTCACTGGGGCCCAATCTTAGTAATAATCTCAACTCCGTGTTATCCCACGGTGTCCCTATTTGTTTTCTTGACCTAGGGAGCAGTTCTGTTTCCTGTGCTATTTGCTTCTAAGCAGTGAATACATTTATTTCCCACATCAAAGGGAAAATAACTACCAAAATGAGAAAAGGACAAAAATCCGAGAGGGTATTACCTGTCTTTAGACTTTCACTGGAGATCACATTTTTATTAGTTATTTATTGCTGTATAGGAACACAGGACACATTCATTGTTTAAAGACCTAATTCTTATCTTGAGAGGTTTTGTGGTTCAGGAATCTGGGCATACCTTGTCTGAAAGCTGCTTTTAGGCTGTAACCGGAGACATGCTCACCTAGGAAGTCCTGCCTGGGAAAGGGCGGCCTTCTGGGCTCAGTACTGAGGTCAGGGAGCAGTGCTATTTCCTGAGAGCCAGTGGGCAGGGGCCCTGGCTTCCAGCTAGCTGCTAAAGATGGCTCTCATGCCATCAGTTCACGCCACACAGGCCTCCCCAACAGAGCAAACTGCTTTGTCACAACCAGAGGGAAAATCCTCAACTAGTAAGATCAAAGTTATGGTATAAGGTAACCTAATCATGGAAGAGATGGCTCCATCCCCTCGGCCTTTTTGTGTTCCCATGACAGCCCATACTCTCAATGGGAACTGGAGGGTATGGAGAAGGAATCATTCAAGGCCACTTAGAAGCCACCTACCTAAGGCAGTGTCATTGTAGGAAAAAAATAACATTCCATACATCCCTGTCCACCACCAGCTGAGGGAAGCCACTTTGTCCCTGAGAAAATGGCTGTTTTCACACAGGAGAACATCTGTTTCTACAGAGGCAGTGAGAAGCCTGGGCCTTACTCAAAAGCGCAAGCTTTTATCTGGTTGGGCAGCATTACTGAGCTGGCTCCTGCCTGTCCTTTTCCTAAATTGACTTGGCTGAGACACGATTAGATTCCAGAGAGAATCTCTGCACATAATGGCCTTTTAGATACTATATGAAAGGGTAACCATGGCCCTGTAATTTATTCCTCCCTCCCCAGGGATTCCTGAAGAAGTTTTGACCCTGAGCAAAATTCTTTGCCAATACCGACTGATAGAATATACTAACTAAAAGATAAATGAGGATCCTGAAAGGGCTTGCTAGGTCCTGATTACTGATCTGGAAATGGTGTCAGCATCCTATCCTGGTTCATTGAGAAGGTTTATATTAAATCATCCTGCAAATAATGAGCTAAGCTGAAAGGAGAAAGAGATTGAGATAGACACAGATACAGAGATCGAAATAGAGCCAGAACAAGGCCACGTGTCTAGTGAAATTCCAGAACTCAGCAGTTCTCCTGGCTAACGTGTTCAATGGACTTGGCTCGACAGATTCTAAACTCAAATATGTTTGGGCTTTAGAAGAACATGCAAGAAGCTGTAGCTGTGGGTTTGGTACCTCACAGAAAGTGTGTGCCATTGCTTCTCCCTGAGATCTATTGATAGTGACACAGGAGCCTGGCGCTATCCAAGTCATCTCTCTGAACCACAGGGAGTGATAATAGAAAAAGACAACTTTAGACTGGCTGAACAACAGTTGGGGTAAGGGATCTCCTTTGGTGGGTGAGGAGCAGCTTCCAGGGTGGTGTCACTTGTTTACAATACATTTCAAGGTTTGGTCTTGGAACCACATCCTTGACATCACCACCATAGCCAAGAAATTGGCTGTGTGCAATTTGATGTTCCTGACCCAAACCTTGGCAGATCCCATGAGAATGTCCCCCAATTTTGGACTACTCATGGCTTATAATTATTATTTATGGGTCAAGAAATACTCAAGAGGTAGTAACCTCTCTATCCGTGGATTAACTGGTGACAAACTGTTTACATATTCAAAAGAAAAGTGAAAAGCAGAGGGGGAATTATAAAGGAGAAGGAAATGATTTCCAGCCTAGTCCATTGACATTGTTTCATTGCTTTTGAGAACATGATATAAAGGGAAAAGTGGAAGATTGCTATAAGGGTAGATGCTATAATCCTTAGGCTTCAGATGCAAAAAAAAAAAAAAAAAAACAAAAAGCAAAGGAAATAACTTCTATCTCGAGCTACGGTGACCACAAAGCTTACAAAGTGCTCTCAAATTCATGGCATCTAACTTAGCAATGCATGAGCAAAAGTCCCTTCATAAGGGTCAGGATTTGGAATACCAAATACTTAAATGGGGCTAGATTAGCTTTATATCTCAGGTAAAAATCATATTTTCACAAGTTTAATAAGAATTTGGGATCCACTCACCAACTGCCCATGAGGAAATCCAAATGACATGGGTAGAAGGGACTGGGGCAATCACTACAGTGTTGGGGTTCATTAACTCTCAGCACTGAGCACAGCATAATTTGAAGGGGGAGAGAGCACTCTGTGAGGCTTGAAGTGCCACTGGAGGACAATGAGATATTGCAGTAGAAAAATCACATATAATAGTTACATTACACTTGGAAAATAGGATTGAAGAAGGTGTTCTCTAGCTTCATGTCCTTTACCTAGGAGCATGATTGGAATGAATGCAATGTTCAGGGAACTGTGCCACTCCATTCTTAGACTATGTGCCTGCCAGGCTCTAGTGCCTCCTCCATCTCATTTTAAATGACATGGTACATAAGCATCAGTATGTGTATTAGTATACTTATAGCTGGGGTACAGTATGGCATACAAACATGACATATGTTTTAGGGAACACAAACTTGGTACATTCAAATAATAATTAGCACAGCCATTATCAGAATAATTCTACAGTGTTCTCCAAAAAAAATTAAAAATAGAACTACCATCTGACCTGGTAATTCCATGGAGGGTATACGTATAAAAGAAACTAAATCACTGAGGCTGGAAAACGCCTGCTATCCTATGCTCTTTGCAGCATTATCCACATTAGTCAAGAAAGAGAATCCACCTATGTGTCCGCTAAAATGTGAATAATTTTTTAAAAGTGGGATACACAGTGGAATACTATTCAGGCTTAAAAATTAAGGAAATCCACTCATTGTCTTTCTTTTTTTCCTAGTACTAGAACTAAGGACCTTGTGCTTGTCAGTAAGGCACAGCACCACTGAGCTACACTTCAGCCCCACTTGTTCTCTTCTTAACAGCCCTTTTGAAGTCAAAATGTAAAGCAGATAATTTATAGATGTTGGAGCTTAGCCACTTGGAGTTCATCTAGTAGATACACAAATAACTTCAGACATGCTATAGATACGATTTTTTAAAAATAAAAAAATAATACCCAAAAGCAACAGGTCAGAGGACATTGGCAAGCAGTGCAGGCCTAGTTCAGGCTTCCTTTCCTATACCTATTTTTGAGAAGTTAGTTCTCAACTAGCCAGACATGCTCATGCTGGAGCAGAACCATTTTCAGAGTATACTAACAGTGCACAGAAAAGAGGCTTTAAATTCACCAGGCTGCTGTCACGACCCCAGGTGGCTGCACCTGGAATTGAAAATCATCACACTCAGGTTGATAAGGGCAATGAAATCCTAACTGGCTTCTCGGAGGAAGAGACACGGGAGGATGTGAGGACTGATAGCCACCTGCAGGTACAGCACGGCAGATCAGCCCTGCTGAAATTGAAGACTGCCCAGTCCGTAAGAATTCAGAAAAGAATGTGTGAGATTTTCCTCACACGTTAAGAAATAATTTATAATCCGATCTTGACTCTGACACTGAGCCCAGAGACTGGAGAAACTGTTTGAGTTATGGCAAAATCGCATCTGCCATTTGGGGATACTGTGAGTCCTCGTCACAAAGTCACCAGAAAGAATTCTGAGATTGAATTGTGGCCTGACAGAAACAAGCAAATAAAAGATTTATAAAGGGCTGTCAATCAGGCAGCACCTCCCGAGCCTTATGACTCGAATGACAAGTGATTGCAGAGGGTCCATGGCTGGAGCACACATGGACCAGTTCCCCTGGCAGAAATCAATATGGCGACTCAGAGGAGACAACAGAGACTTGGGACCAGAGAGCAGCCTGACACGGGTCCTCAGTACAGACCTTTGCAAACCTAGTCTGGAGCTGTTGTTGGCCACTGGTAGAAATTCCCCCTACCTCAGGAAAACCTACAGTCCAGAAATTAGAGATACAGACCTTGACTTGGTTGAATTAGGAAAGTATTCAGAGAGAGAAGACATCTCAATAGAGTTCTCTGATAAGTGGAAAGTGTCCTCAAATGCGTACTTCATATCTCAAAAATATGTGCATATATTTATTTATATTTATAGATGAAACAGAGTATCCGGCAGCTGGAAGGTCTACATTCCTCCACCTGTATGCACAGGTTCCATCGTCACTTTTTTGGAGCCAATGGTAAACTTCACCCCCTGAAGGACCCGACCTCCTCTCTCAGTCGTCTGAGGCCCAGGTTCTCTTCTGACCCCGCGGAATGGCCATTAGTTTTCCCCACTCAGGTTTCCCATGCTCTGTTCACTGCTTGGATGTCATGAAGCTGTTTAGAAACCTGTTGTTCCTTGTTGCTTAGGGTCCATCCTGGGCGAGTGAAGGACAAAGCCTGACATAGCATTTCAGGAGTTTTGCTCCATCCGGGAAAAGGCTCCCGAGCCTAGGTGGAGACACTAGAGGGAGCTGTCTTTCAGGAGACCAGACACTACTCGCAATCCTTCGGAGATCACAGGAGAGAGCGGCCTGGCTTGGCTCCTCAGGCTTGGAGCCAGCCAGCAACTGGCAACGAACGAGCGTCTGCCTCACTCAGGGGACATTTTAATAATAATGCAATCAGATGTATTTAACACACATTGGTGTGAGTGGCAACATGTCACCAGACAGGAGCCGTCCAACCGGGAGCTGCGTGCTACCTGTGGCCTTGAGCATGTGAGATGTGGCTGATGCCAAAGACACATCACACGTGTGAAACACAAAAGGGATTACAAACATAGTACCAAGAAGTCAAATAACTCCAGATGGGAATGACAGGCTCAGCCAATGCTACTTTAGAAATTCTTAGATAAATAAAATATGCCATTAAAGTTAATCCATTAATTTCATCTGTTTCTTTTGCTTTTTAAAGTATGCACCCAGAAATTTTACAATTACATGTGCTGTGTATGGTCTATGTCCCCTGAACAGTGTTTCTCTAGTTTGCTTATTGTAAATAACCCTATAGCCTGGGCATGAAGATGCCTTCCTATAATCCCAACACTCTAAGACACTGAGGCAGGAGGATCTCAAGTTTAAGCCGAGCCTGGACCACTTAGTAATGTACCCAAACTGTACAAAATAAAAACATAAAAATAGGGCTAAGGATGTAGTTCAGTGTGAAGGCCCTGAGTCTCATCTCCAGTACCGAAAATTAAAACCCTATTTAGCTCAGCATTTAGCACACATTAATAGCCTTATACTCTATGGACTTCCTGTAGGCTGATACACAGCACAAAAATGCTTTTATATATATAATATATATTTATCATTACATATAATTATTTTATATAAATATAAAATTATATATTTATATATTATATGTAATGATATATAAATAATATATTAATATACATATATATATATATATATAAATGAGAGAAACAGAGAGACAGATTCCAAGACCTGGCCACTTCTCTATGGTTGCATGTCAGCTCTTGTTACTATAAAACCAAACTGCACCCTACTGAGGGGAGGTGGGTCTGCTGGGGCAGTGCTTCTGGATACAGATGTGAAAGCTGCACCTGCTATGCCTTTTCTCCACACTACTCAAGACATGTTTCCCGTGAACCCAAAACATTTTTGAAAAGGGGAAGGACAGAAGGATGAGAAAAAAAAAAAAAAAGCAAAAGACTACAACCAGAGGAATCATCCAATTTTTTTTTTTTTTTTTGAGACAGGGTCTCGCTTTGTAGTTCAGGCTGGCCCTGAGCTCACTATGTAGCCCAGGCAAGCCTCAAACTCAGCAATCTTCCTGTCTCTGCCTCCCGAGTGCTGGGATTACAGGCGTGAGCCACCACACCCAGCGATCATCCAAATATTTAACAATCAGTTGGAAAAGCCCATCGGAGACCAACATGAGGATGGAACAAAGAAAGCACAACAGGAGCAAGAAGTGTGACTGAGCCTATATGGTCAGCTGGGACCAGAGGCCTCTTATAACTGCAAAAGTTATGAAGATTTTTAATTAAATTTTCAACTTCACTGATTGATATTGGGGTGTTTAGAATTTTTATATCTTCATTCAATTTTGATAGTACATATGTTTCTAGAATCTGTCCATTTCTTCTGTGTTTTCCATCTTATTGGAGTACAGTTTCACAAAGTGGTACTGATCACCCTCTGGATTTCTGCTGGATCTGTTGTACTTTCACCCTTTTCATTCCTAATTGCATGGATTTGGGCCTTTTCCTTCCCTTTTTTGATAAGGCTGGCTAAGGGTTTGTCAGTTTATTCTTTCAAACAACCAACTCTTCTTTGATTCATTGATTTTTCATATTGTTTTCTTAGTCTTCACTGCATTAATTTCTGCTTATAATTTCTCCCTTTGCATGACCTTTGGGTTTGTCTTGCTCTTTTTCTAGGATCTTGAGGTTCAACATTAGGTTGTTTATATCTGAACTCACTCTGTTTTCCTAGTGTGGGCATTCACTGCTATGAATTTCCCTTGTAGAACAACATTCATTGTGTCCCATAGATTCCTGGATGTTGTACTGACAACCGTTATCATTGTAGAAGCTGTCTAATTTCTCCTTTAATTTTTTTTTGTGACTCACTGTTCAGGAGAATGTTGTTCAGTTTCCATATGCTATGAGGTTCTTGGAGTTGCCCTTTGCTATTGATCTCCAATTTCAAGGAACTGTGGTCTAACAGTATACAGGGGATAACTTCATTTCATTTGCATTTACTTAAACATGTTCTATGTACTAACATGTGGTCTATTTTGGAGAACGACCCCTGTGCAGCTGAGAAAAATGTGCATTATGATTGTGTGGGGTAAAATACTCTGTAGATATCTAGTAAGTCCATTTGTTCAGAAGTTTGGTCCAGTTCTACTATTTCATTGTTGATTTTTTGTCCAGTTCATCGGCCTATTTGTGTCAGTGGGGTACTGCATTCCCCATTACTGTCTTAGTGCTTATTTGGTTTTTCATACCCATTAATATTGATTGTGTACAGTTGGGTGCACTTGCACTTTATGCACATATATGTATGATTTTCAACTCTTCCTCTTGGATTGTTCCCTGTATGAGGATGTAGTGACCTTCGTCTCAATTTTGGTTTGAAATCTCTTTTGTCTGCAAATAAGATAGCCACTCCTGTTTGTTGCAGTTTCCTGTCACATGGAGAATTGTTTTCCATCCATTTACTGTCAGTCCACAGATTTCCTTTTGAATTAAGTGTGTTTCTTGAATACAGCATATTCCTGGACCTTGCTTCTTAATCTATTCTGCCAGCCTACTGATGGATTTCTATGAAGATGTGTGCACACCTACACTGAGATGGATAATTAGGGATGTTTGCAAAACTAGTTTAAAAAAATAAGTAGATGAGATAAGATTTGAAAAGCATTCAAGCCACACGGGAGAAGCTGCAAAGTTTGATAAATATCCAATCATGAAAACCAGATTAAAGCTAACTGAATGCAAATCAGAACAGCTTCATTTTCTTCATGGAAACAGAATGTTGTGGGAAAATGCTGACAGAGAGCTCAAAGAGAGGACATGGTGAAGTTATAAGTGAAAGATGTCCGGTGTCAAACAGCACAGAAAATTACAACAGATTATTCACTGGCTGACACTATAATTTTAACTGATATATTGATAATAAATTTCAGCTCTTATTTATATTATTCCATTCACTTGAATATATTCCATGCAACAAAATTTAGCAAAAATCTATTTCAAATATGCTTTTTTCCCTTGAGCTATCAGTGAAGAAATCAAATGAAATCCCTCTCTTTAAAAGAATCACTATTATACAGTCAAAATGAACAAAACTGGGTCTTATATAGGATTAGCATATTTGAAAATCTAAATGAAATCTGTGATTTTCTTCCAAAATAAGGAAAAATCTGACAGCTGTAATAGTTTCAAGAGCTGCCATCATGGAACATTACAAAGGAATTGCATTAAACTATCAGTCCACAACCTTATTGGAACCATGAAGTGGTTTCTTGGAAGGTGGTTTTCCCAAGGATGGGGTTGATTTCAGGATAATTCAAGTTCATGAATATTGTACACTTTATTATTATTTCCCTGTAAGGTGTAATGAAATCACTATACAACTTATAAAAATGGGAACCCTGTACTTGTTTTCCTGCACCTAGGTGATCCAAGCCGGGGCAATGGAGATAATGAAATCTTAAGTATGTTGTTTAGGTCTAGTCTACTACATCATCTAACTTTGGTTACTGTCACTGTGGTAAAACTTGCTTTACAAAAACAGGATGTAGGAGATGGAAGTATGCTTTGCAGTGTTTTTATGACAATCTCAGAATATTCCATTTTGACTTTAATCCATAATGTAAGATGTAAAGTTATCTCAGACATACTTTTAAGGCCACTGTTATTTGTAACCACTGGTTTATTAACAAATGTGTGGCAGATCTATTCCTTCTTAATCTGGGGGTCTTCTGTGGCTAGGAAGTAATGTCCTGATTTTTGAAAGATGAGATAGGTGGTCATGCACCAGCTGGGAGAAAGAAGGCCTTGGCTCAGCCTAAAAAGAAAAACAAACTCTCCTAAAAGTTTGAGAAATGTCAAAATCCCATGGTTACTCATTGTCTCCATAATTTTAGTTTGGCTTTGAATGCATCCACTTTGTTTGCTGACTTGAACACAGTTTTCATTGTTCCATGAAGTGAAGGCTTAGTTTACTGAGCAGGTTGAATAAGCCACAGAAGTAAGCAAATTTTGCAACCCATTCAGTTTCCCTGAAATGTGTTGACAGTGGTGATCATTTTTCTACAAGAAATCTCTGCATTGTCTCTCATTACTCAAAAATGCTGTCTAATAATCTACTTTTAGAAGCCATCTCACTTCTGTATAAGAGAAGTTTTGTGTGGACTGCCCACCGTCCTCACAGAGCTGCATGAGCTGACGTTCAATTAAAGGCATGTACTTTAAGGCAGCTGATAATTTAAACCACATCCTTCACATTGTTAAGTTCAATTGATGTTTTTGGGTAGCTGACATTTCTCTATGGATGACACAGTGTGTGGACTCACATACAGAAGGGGCATTTTTAACTAAGTATTGAACCAAAAAACACTTTCTACCTACAGAATCTCAAATCAAGCTGTTAATAATTATTACTTCTGGCCAGTGGAATTAGGAGGTATGTAAGAAAAGACTGATTTTATATGTTATTCGTTTTTATGGGTTTTTCACATTTATATGACATAATAAATTTATTTTAATAGACTAAAAGAATCAACAAAATATACATGCATTTGCCTTGACCAGACAGATATTGAAATTATACACATGGAAGAAATTAGGGCTTAAGAACGAGATCAATGGATCCATTTGTGATGAAAAAAATCAATGAAGATTTCTAGTTGAGGAAAAAGATTCAGTAAAAAAAATGAAAACCCCTGAGATACACTGCTATGAAAAAAGGTGGTATTCAAAGAAAAGATTGTCAAATATTATCAATTGAAAAAGCATCATTAGATTGGGCTTTAAGATAGGACTAGAAAATTTTGTGTGACGCACATGAAGGCACAAGCACACAAACTACACTCACAGACAGACACAAAGGGACTCTTGAGAAATGGCAGGTGGAAATATGATTGAAATAACTTTTTTTTTTGAGACAGGGTCTCGCTTTGTAGTTCAGGCTGGCTCTGAGCTCACTATGTAGCCTAGGCAAGCTTTGAACTCAGCAATCCTGTCTCTGCCTCCCAAGTGTTGGGATTACAGGTGTGAGCCACCACGCCCGGTGATTGAAAGAACTTTTAAGGTGATTGATATAGAGGTAAAGCTTTTTCTTGGTCTTGTTCTCTATTGTTATTATTCATAACAATTTTTTAATTCGATCATCAGATATTATGCAAGATTCAAGATATCTCTAGATATTTTTCCAGACAGCAACAACAAAACTCAAAGAGTTGAAAAATAGATAGGCAATTTGATTCCTTTGAATTTCCTGTTTTCAATAATTTTTAAAAATTATAATAAGATCCTCAGTGGCATTTGATGATAGGTCTTACTACCAGAAAGTAAAACAGGTAATATATGTGACTGCCCACATAATAAACCACTCACTAGAAATAAACATGAGTACAAATTCTTTCCATCTTTCAAATTCAGGGAAATACCTTAGGAATAAAATATAATTAAGAGAATTATTGTAAAGCTTGTTTATTCCATAGCTCATCCTCAGAATTGTCCTGTTTAAAAAGTTCCTTCAGATTAATTCATATGCTATACATTGACACTTTCACCATTATTTATACTTCTTGGTTCTATTAAATACACCAAATATGCCCAAATATCTCTACTCTAGATTCATATGTGTGTGTCTGTCATTTCATCCATCAAAAACTTTTAGTACTAGTTCTTTACCATATCAAGTGGTTTTTCATATTGAAGGTATCCTAACTTCTAAGGACTAATTACTGCGCTTTTATAATCATTTTGTTGTCTTCTTCTCTTCTATATATGTATTTTATCACATGTCAACGTCACACCAATAACAGAAAAGATTCCATTAACAGACTACAGATCAATACCCCTCATGTGCATAGAAAGGAAAATTCTTAAAGGAATTTTAGAAAGAGAATTTAGAACTACCTAAATTATATTACATAATAACAACTGAATTTTAGCTCTGAGATGTGAAGTTTGTTAACACTCAAGATAAGTCTCTGAGTAAATCCAGAATAATAGAGGATTTCCTCCAGCTGTTAAGGCCATCTACAAAGAATGCACTGGGACATCACACTCAGCAGTGAAATTTCCTCAATACTAGTAATAAGTCAAAAATTTCTTTCATAGCTTCTGTTTATTGGAGGTCTGAGCCAACAGAATGTGGCAAGAAAAATACATAGAATACAGAAAATAGAAACAAAGAAGTAAATTCCCTAGGGTGATCACCTATTCACAGATTCCTTCTTCTAAAGAGACAATTTCTTTTTTTTAAATTAAATTCTTTATTGGTACAATTTATATACATCTCAAAATCACGTATAACATTGGGGAATTGGTACCAGTATATGACACAAGTTAATTCTCATTTTTACCCATATCCCTAACAACCCACACCTCCTCACCCCCTTTATACATGCTAAAGAGACAATTTCTAATAAAAGTTTCATGGCAAACGGGTTACAGTTTTCACCATTACAAAGTCAAACAGAAATAAAACCTGATTATACACAGAGAGAACTCCAAGGAAACAACTTAAAAGTGGCTGCTGGAATTAATTCTGAATATGAAGTTTATTAACACAATTCAAGGAAAATATAATATGTGTGTATGTGTTTTCACACACATATATTCATATATACCAACATATGCGAATCACAACGCCAAAGAGTAATAGTTTACTGTAGCACAGAAAAACATAAAATCATTAGGAATAAATTTTAAATTGGTATATAATCCAGGAGTCTCTCTACTAGATATATACCTAAAAATACTGAAGTCAACATGTTAAAAGACACATGCACACCTGTATTTATTGTAGCAATATCACAATAGCCTGGATATGAACCTAACTTAAATGTCCATCACCAAATAAATGGATAAACAAAATGTGGTGTATATCTATAATGGAAAATTATTCAGGCACAAAAATCACTGAATCCTGTTATTTGAGACAACGTGGATAGAACTGGAAGACAACATGTTATTTGAAATGAGTCCAGCATAGAAAGACAAACATTGTAATCTTAGTTATAAGTGAAATCTAAAGTCTCATGCAAACTGAAGTCAAGAGTAAAATAGTGATTATCAGAGACTAAGGAAAAAAGAGAAAAGGGAGGAGGGAAAGGGATCAGTTGATATTAGGCATTATAATTAGATAGGAGGCATAAATCTTTGTGTTCTATGGCACAGCGGTGTGAATATTATTAATGATAATGCATTATATATAAAATAATTAGAAGGGAGAATTTTGAATATACTCTTCATAAAGAAATGATATATGTATAAGGTGATGTACATATATTTAAGGTGGTCACTAACCAATGTATATACGAATCAAAAATAACATTTTACCTCAATATGTACAAATATTATGAGTCAAAAACATTAAAGCTTAATGTCCTTTTCAAGGCATGTCACTAATGACTGAAAGAAATCTCAGGAGGGTCCACCTCTTGCAGGCCCCACCCCTTCAAGTAGCAGCACAGGCTGAGGAAGACAGCCTTTACTACACAGGCCTCGGGGGGCTTTCCAAATCAGGGAAAGGCAAAGAAAGAAAATAAATATACACACATATATTTTTAAAAATAGAAAAATCATCAATAGTATAGAAGTAATTAGAAAGGGATAATGTTCTTGTGAGTCAAAGGGCTCCATATCATTGTTCTCTTTAAAGTGTCCTTATATTCCAGGCAGTTGCATATAAAGGCCCTGTGGGACTTAGAAATTATTGAGCTAACTAAAATTTGTGGGCATTCAAAGGATCTAGAAGAGACATGATACTTTTAAAAATAAGAACAAAGCAGGAACATCACATTACCTGATTTCAATATTTATAAAACTGTCCTAAGGAAAATGGTGTGGTATTGGAGTAAAAATAGGAAGTACAACAATGGAAGAAAACACTGTCTAGAAATAGTCTCATATGTTGCAGAAATCATTCTCACCAAACTTACTGAAATAATTCAGGAGAAAAAGTTTTCTTTTACTTCATATTGTGTACAAAATTACTATGCTTGAACATTTGTTAAATAAAATTATAACACTCCTAAAACAAAACACAACATGAATGAATGTAATGATTTCTCCACCGACCATGAACAAATCATTTTAAAATCTGATAAATTATGTAACTTGTATTAAGAAGACATTAAAAATTTTTACAAACTACAGCTCAATAACCAGGCAAATAAAATGTAAAATATTTAAAACACTAATTCACAAAAGAGTTTAAATCCCAATAAACTAAAAAAGACTATATTTAATTATCAATAAAATGCATATAAATTGAATAATAAAATTTCTCTTAGTTTGCTAAAATTAAATATGTGTTCACAGTCATATGGAACATGTGAAAATCTCACATACTTTTTAATGAGGTTACAAGGTTGGAGGAACTACTTTTGAAAGTAGTTTTGCAGTATCATATCTATTTTACTTTGAAAAACAGTTTTGCGGTGACATACCTATTTTTCTGAGCATATGCCTCAGCAATTTTATCTCTAGAATTTACTCAAAGGTAAAAATGTTTAATCTAGTTATCAGTTCTACATAATTCTTTCCAGCAGCTTTATTCATAATAGATTAAAACTGGAATTATTAATGTCTCAGTTGCTTTCTGGTCACTAGGACAAAAATACCCAACACCCATAATTTAAAGGAGAGATTTATCTTGCCTTAGGCAGAGAATCTAGTAGAGGAATGCAGATCACATCTTGGGAACCAGGAAACAAGAAGTGAAGAGAGAACCCAAGAAGGTCAGGCCCCAATGTTGGCCTCTTCTGAACAGGTCCTTATACCTAAAGGCACATTTAGCTATAAAACCCATCAGTGAATTATTCTGAAGAAGAATTTAATGTTCCCATGAACCAATCACCTTCCAAAGCCCCATTTCTGAACATATAAAACTTTTGAAGGACAGTCTATATCTAATTCATAACAACTGCAGAGGTTCATAATTTGGTAAAGAGACCGACATAATACATCAATTCAATATAATATTAGTTAACAACTTTTAAAAGTGTAGGCTACTGTTACATATGATAACTTGGACCAATCTCAAAGGTATTATCCTGAGAAAAAGAGGCCAATTCATACCAGAAATCCTTATCATATGATTCTGTTTATATAAAAATATGAAATAAGATAAACTAGCCTGTAGGGACAGCAATATCTCTAGCTCTCCTAGAGTGAATTTTAAAAGGAATGAAGCAAAATTTTGAGGTGATAGAAATTTTCTATATTTTGATTGTAATAGTTTGTTTGCTTGTATATATTATTCAAAGTTCACATTCAAAATTGGTTCATTTAATTTTATGTAAATCATACATTAACCAAGAAGATTTAAAATAACATGAATGCAATAAAAAATAGTACATCAGATGGATTGCATAGTGCAAAACTTCCTTCCATTCTGGAAACTTCAGGAGGAGAAATGGTTTACATGTTATGTATGAATTATAAGTTATTAAAACATTTGGGAAGGGTAATCAAAGGACAAAATATAATTCTTTGATAGTCACTGGATGAGTCAGTTTTTGTTTGGACAAATGACCTCCTACAATTTACAAGGGAAGAGGTTTCCTTCAGCTCTCGGTTTCAGGTTTCTGTCCACAGTGGACTGGCCTCAGGGAATGAACATCACAGCAGAAAGACATGGTGGAGCAATGCTGCCCATTTTGTGGCAGCCTGAGCAACAGAGCAAAGGAAAAGCTACATTTCAAAGGGAGAAATCTACATTTCAGAGGCCTGGCCTCTGCTGACCCACCTCCAACCAGGCTTCACCTCTGAACAGCACATTCAGCTACAAACAGCAGTGGATTAGTCCACTGATGAGTATAGGGTCTCCAGGATCCAATCACTCCTCCAGGAGCTCTTCACCCAGTCAAGTTGAAAATTAATATTAAAAGAGTTAGAAACTGTGCTCGCTTTGGCAGCACATATACTAAAAGAGAAACATTATAAATTGAATATCAGGTGGGACTGCTTAACCAAAATATGTTACACTAATAATTGGTTAATATCAATTTTTAGTTTGTTCAACCCATTTATTAATAGTAAGTCAATGCAAAGAAAAATGTCACTTGTAAATGAGAAAGAAACAATCTTATTATTGCATTCTAAGTTGTACCTGGTGTTTCTCAGGTCAAGTTAATTGGCATTTTCAGGTGAAGTCTCCCGTCTGTTCCCCAATTACGCCAAGTTATTTCACGCCTCAGCTCCTTGTGCTCATCTTGCTCTCGGAGTCTGAAATTTTGTTCCCTTCTCTCTGCTTGGTTGGCTCCCACTCATTCTTCCAGGCCAAATTTAAAAATTATTTCCTCAAACCCATCATTCTGTTTTAAGGACATGTTCTTTATTAGACCTATCCATTGTACTAGGTTTCACTCCTGCAGAGCATTTAAAATATTTGGGACTTTATGTATTTATAAATGACAAGTATTGCTTATTATCTGACCTTCTGCTATTCTAAACTTTATTACTTCTTCTTTTCTACCAAAGAAAAATGTGTTTGATTATTAAAATTCTTTCATGTTGCCGGGCGTGGTTGCTTACGCCTGTAATCCCAGCACTCAGGAAGCAGAGACAGGAGGATTGCTGAGTTCGAGGCTTGCCTGGGCTACACAGTGAGCTCAGAGCCAGCCTGAACTACAAAGCGAGACCCTGTCTCAAAAAAGAACAAAATTGTTTCTTTTAAAATGGCTTTATAAGGTGGCTTATTCTAAAAATAAACTACAATATTTTCAAAGGAAGGAACTCCCTTTTTGTCCAGTACTATATTTCTAGTTCTAAAGAGAGTGTTGGGGAAAAGCAGCCACAACTATCAAACAACTTTTTACAAATTGGTCATCATTGAGGGATGATACAAAAATGAATCTTTGCCTTGAAAAATGTCAAATAAAGGGAAAAAAAAAACAAGAACTAATCCTGCCTTGTCTATATGAAGCAATGCTGGGCAATCAAACAGATTATTGAACAAGTCTTTTTATTAAAAGTATCCCATCAAAAAATTCCAGGATCTGGCATAAGTTAAAATGTCACCACTTGCCATAAATTAATTAAAATATTTAACAAATGTAATCATTGAGCATTAATGGCATCTAACAGAACTACAGTGAAACTAGACATCATAATTAAAGAACATATCCACAACCTAGTGTCTTCCTTTAGGAATGGAAGGAACAGGGGTCTCACAAAGCTTAGAACCAGCACCAGTTAGTAAAATAGAAAGAAGACATTTTGAATCACCTCAGGAGTACTTAAAAAGTAAAGTCCATACTTTGAAAAGCAAAACTTTCAGGACATTTGCTCTTGATCTCACAATAGAAGAATGATAAGGAAAATAAAAAGGAGGGGGAATTTACCAACTTAAAGATGTGTAAAGTATTTTAAATAGTCCAACATGAACTATAAAAGTCATTAGCAGAACATCAATACAAGAAAAGCTAGACATTCTCTTCCCCGCTCAGAGGACTGAGGTCTGCTGACCAGCCTGCTCCATCCCAGAGACTCAGGTACCCCTGGGCACCGTCCCCACAGCAGAGGATTGAGGCCTGCTGGCCTGCCACCACCCCACCCCAAAGCTGCGTTGTGAGGACCCAGGCCAGAGAGGAGCCAGAGCCATTTCCTGTGTCCCTCCACACCAGAGTGGCACCCAGAGAACAGGCAAATTAAAAAAAAAAAAGAATCTAGCTTCTATTTTGCCATCTACTCCTAGATCCCTCTGTTCACCTCTTGTCCCCACATCCTCTCCTATCTTCCTGTCAGAAACAATACCCAGAAGTAAAAGACTCTTAAACTGCCCTATTTCTTCTCCTGTACTATTATAAGAAGGTATGCAGGGCCGGAGATTAGCTCAGTGGTTCCAGCGCCCGCCTTGCAAGCGCAAGGTCCTGAGTTCGATCCCGGTAACCACATAGAATGCTGGGCGTGGTGACTCACGCCCACCAGCAATCAATACCACATACCACAGCACCGGGCATGGTGGCTCACGCCTGTAATCCCAGCACTCGGGAAACAGAGACAGGAGGATTGCTGAGTTCGAGGCTTGCCTGGGCTACATAGTGAGCTCAGGGCCAGCCTGAACTACAAAGTGAGACCCTGTCTCAAAAAAAAAAAAAGAACGTGTGCAAAGTCTCCAGTGGTCTTACAGCATACAGTTGATACTGTTTTATATACATCCTTTTATCCGCTATTACCCTCTGGCATATATGAGGTACTCAAGTCTAGGTGATCTTCATAAATCTGATAACCCTATTTCACTCTCCTCCTGTCTCCCTACCTCCTTGATCCCCCAGTGACCTTTTATCTCCAAAGGGTTCTGGGTGTACATTTATGATCTACATGTTGTATTCACATTGCTGATTAATTCTAAATTTTGGCATATGGACATAGAGGTAACTCATGAGCTAAAAGCCTTCAGAATAGAAATTAACAAAACTTTTCATTTTATTTACTGTGTGTAATGCTGATATTGGTACCGACTGTATGATGGTAACAAGGATGATGTGATTATCCTGTTCAAATTCTTCCCATGGTGTGTTAGAACTGAGAACTCTGAAGGGTCATTACAGATTAAAGGAGGACACCTCAGAAAGGTGCCACATCCAAAGGCCCCCAGATAATAGAAAGAAAGAGACCTGCAACAAACATTGCCCTGTCATCAGGCAAAGAATCAAACAAATAGCAGTAGTAACAACAAAAGAGTAGAAATGAGAAAATATACAAAAAAACAGACACAAAAATCACCACCACAGGGAAATTCAGAGAAAAGGGAAATAGGGTAAACTGAAACTCAAACACCAGGACTCTTGGAGATGGTAACTAAAACATATCTAGTAAAATGGAAATCAGAACTCATCTCTATGATCAAAACAGAGATACTGTCCACAGTGAAAGACATCATTAAAGAAGAGATCAGTGAGATGATAGAATCCAAGATAGCAGAAGCAATGGAACCTTTTAAACAGCTTCAAGCAGAGCTCCAGGGAATGATGAAGGAGAACAAAAGCTTGCGCAGTAGGATGAATGAAGCAGATTACCCGAATCTCAGACCTAGAGGACAGCATAGCAGCCAATGAGCAGGAAAGATATAATCTATGGAAAAGAGCAAGGGACCATGAGAAATCAATCCAACAGCTTCTAGATGACTCAAAGAAAAATAATATAAGACTGATTGGAGTCACTGAGGAAGCAGGAGACAGTGTAAAAGACATAAAAATGCTATTGTCAGAGATAACAACAGAAAACTTCACAGGAAAAGAAATGGACATACAGATAAATGAGGCCTATAGGACTCCAAAATGCCATGACATAAAAATATCTACACCTAGACATGTAATTATCAAGGATCCAGATGCACAACAAAAGAATGAAATACTGAAAGCAGTGAGAGAAAGGAAGAAAATCACCTACAAAGGGAAGCCCATTAGGATCACAGCAGACTTTTCAACACACTCACCGCAAGGAGAGCCTGGAGGGAAGTATTTTAAGCACTGCTTGAAAACAACCTCCAATCTAGACTGTTGTATCCTGCAAAACTATCTTTCAGAATAGACGGGGAAATAAGAAACTTCCATGATAAAGAACACCTGAAAAACTTCACAAATGAGAAACCTGCACTCCAAAACATTCTAAAGAACATCTTGGGAAAAAAACACAGAAAATTCCATACTCATGAGACCCAGGAGAGTGAACTCACTGGGGCAAACAAGAAACTAAATAGAAAAGGGGAAAAGCAAGGAAGAAAAAAAATCCAAGAACAGGGAAACATGGCAGCTCTGAATATGTCCATATCAGTCATAACCATTAATGGCAATGGACTCAATGGGCCAATTAAAAGACACAGACTAGCAGATTAGATCAAGAATCAAAATCCTACAATCTACTGCATACAGGAAACACACCTAATTCAGAAGGAAACCCATAGACTGAAAATAAAATGTTGGGAAACAATCTTCCACGCCACAGGAAACTGCAAAAAAGCAGGAGTGGCTATCTTGTTTGCAGATAAAATAGATTTCAAACCCAAACTGATTAAAAGAGATAAGGAAGGTCACTATATTCTCATATAGGGAACTATCCAAGAGAAAGAAATAACAATAACAAATATTTATGCATCTAACTCGAATGCACTCAACTATATAAAACAAACATTACTGGACATGAAAAGCCAGTTAACCATGAATACAGTAGTAGTAGGGGACTTTAATATTTCACTGTTACAAATTAACAGATCAACTGGACAAAGAATCAATAAGGAAATACTTGAGCTAATCAAACTTTTGAGCAAATGGACTTATTACATGCCTATAGAATTTTTTACCCTTCAAAGTGAGAATATACCTTCTCAGCTGCTCATGGATCATTCTCCAAAATAGATCACATTCTAGTCCATAGAATAGGCTTAAGTAAATGCAAAGGAATCGAAGATATCCCCTGCATATTATCAGATCATAGTGCCTTGAAAGTGGAGCTGAATAGCAGAAGAAATTCCAAGATCCTCACAAACACATGGAAATTGAACAACACTCTGTTAACCAACCAATGGGTGACAAAAGAAATTAAAGAAGAAATTATGATACAGAAAGAAAATAAAAGAGCATGTATAAAGGGGGTGAGAAGGGGTAGGTGGGTAGGGATATGGGTAAAAATGAGAATTAACTTGTGTCATATACTGGTACAAATTCCCCAATGTTATACGTGATTTTGAGATGTATGTAAATTGTACCAATAAAGAATTCATTTTTAAAAAATTGATGGCAAAAAAAGGAAACAAAGCTTATGTATATAGGGGAGGGGGTTATAGGGTGGGTAGGGGAAGGGGGAAAATGAGAAGTCATGCCATATACTGGTACTAATTCTCAATGTTGAGCATAATTGTAATGTGTATATATGAGACCAATAAATTAAATAAGTAAAAATTTTTTTAAAAAAGAATAAATTTTATGTTCTTTGGTGATGATAATCCTAATTTATGTTGGAGTATTAATGATAGTAAGATGTCACATTGTTGGTGGGTCTTTCAAGTCTTTTATATATGATTAAGTAAGAAATTGAATAAAAGAGCTGGACCAGGCATTTTCACATCCTTTGGATCTTGAATGAAATAATTACCAAAACACTTAACGATAGCTAACTTTACCTACCTATAGAAAACCTGCAGAATAAGGAGTAAAAATGAAAGTAAAGTATCTGTGGTAATTACATCACAGATAGACAAGAACGTGGCCAATGAGGAAATGAGCAGTTGAAGTCACTCCATAATAGTAATGTCCTGCAACGTTTACCAGCTGGGCTTTGATACAGTTCTTGTTAGAGTTAAATTTTATGAATGATAAAACATGCACAGGACCAGAACACAGATCCTGCATTCATGACTGACATAATTGTGGTATCAGAAATATTAAGAGTTATCATTTTCCTCTCACTCTGCTCAAACAAGGCTTTGTAGAAAAGATAAACAAGCAACGTAAAAACGGTTCTGTGATTCCCCTCTCTAAATTTCTTCAGTATTCAAATTGTTCTAAATGGAAGCTAGTTTGTATTACCACATATGTAGACTACTCATCAGGGGTTATAGTGGTGGATATTAAAATAGAAAGAGGCCTCAAGAACCTGAATTGAATTTCTGGGCACTCTGTTACCAAGACGCATCTTTTCTAAGCTTCTGTTTTCTACACTCACAATGACATCCCCACAGCTGCAAAAGCACAATTTTCACTGCTTTCCAAAATAACGTTGCATTTTTGAGAGTCAACTAGTTTTGGTTAATGACAAAGTTTAACGACAAAACTTTTTTGATACATTGAAAACAAACACAGAAGACAGATTAAGACAATACAGGTTAGGTACATTTACACAATTCTATGGTTTCTACCTAGATACAATTTTATTCTTAAGTGCTGCCATGAACCTAGGGAATGAGTGGGATTGCATTCGTTTTGCTGTGGTAGATAGATGGACTGTAAGATGTTTCCTCATGATCTCTACCTCCGGTCGCACCCACATCATTACTTCCCCTTGGGAGTAGGTCAGACTTGGGACTTCCTTCTAACCTGTACAATACAGGAATATTGCTTGCTATTGTGATTACACTATATGAGATTTTAACATGTGTTTTCCTTCCAGGCTTTGAGAAAGCAACTCAGGGAGGCCCACAAAAAATCTGCTGAGACAGGTGAATCTAAAGTTCAAGTCCCAAGCAAGACAACTTAGTAATTTAGTGAGAACCTGCTTCAAAATTTAAAAATAATTATAATACTAATAATGTTAAAGGCTTGGGGAATGTAGCGCAGGGTGAAAGCCCTGGGTTTAACTCCCAACACCACCAAAAAAGTAACAACTGTTAGTGCAACAGTCTGCAAGGGTACTAGATTCTTTGAACACCTACACAAACTTAAAGGAAAAATCCTGGCATAATTGGACATCAGATGCAGCTAAGAACCCTGGCTGATGTTGGTTAGACCAGTAAATATGAAACTGAAACCATGAATGGACACAGAAATGTGAGATGACAAATGTGTGATGTTTTAAACAAAAACTATCTTATATCCTAGATTTCAAACCCAACCTTTCATCTGTGAGGGCTGGAAAGAATTTCTTAATGAAAACTGCTATCTCGATTTGTTTAAAGTATTAAATACTAAATCATGATACAATGACATGATTCATGGTGACACCAAGCAGATGGAGAAGTGGTTAGCTTCCTGTTCTAGGATATGTCATGAATATGTGTGAAAAGTCAGTCACATGTTTGATTTCGTATTATATAATTTACTGCAGAAAGATCTTATTCCTTTCTTTTTTAATCTCTGCTGAATCTTATCACTGAACTAGACAAGTTCACATCACCAGTGTTTTAAAGTTCTTCTAGTTCCCTTATTTTACATTTTTGTGTCCTCATTCCTACAGTATCGTCCCACACCTTTTCCTATGTGCATCTTCTGTCTCTGTTGCTCCTCATATTTCATTCTTGTCTGGAAGCAGAGTGGTTTCTCCAATATACAATGTAATCAAATTGGCCTTATTCCTTAAATATTTTCCAAACCCTTTAAGAAAAGGCTAAGATCTCTACTATAACAGATATAATGCCCCAGGTGTATATATTTTATATGCCCAGCTAAAAGAATTATGCTTTACACTTTTAAGAATAGGAATTATAGGGCCGGAGATTTAGCTCAGTGGTTCCGGTGCCTGCCTCGCAAGTGCAAGCTCCTGAGTTTGATCCCCAGTAACCATATACAATGCTGGGCATGGTGACTCACGCCCACCAGCAATCAGTACCACATACCACAGTGCCGGGCATGGTGGCTCACATCTAATCCCAGCACTCTGGAGGCAGAGACAGGAAGATTTCTGAGTTCCAGGCTTTCCTGGGCTACATAGTGAGCTCAGGGCCAGCCTGAACTACAAAGTGAGACCCTGTCTAAAAGCAACAACAAAAAAAAGAATAGGAATTATATATGTTTTATTTTATTCTTAGCATCCTGAATATTTAATTCTGGACTAAAATAAATATTTGCTGAAGGGATATATGAAGCAATCATAATATACCTTTCAAACACACTTCTTTAAAAATGAGTTTGAAAAGCATTCAGTCCATGAACAACTCAAATCGGAAGAACAACCACATGAACAAATAAGAAGTTTGATAAAGAGATGTCATACAATGAAGTGAAATTATGGAGTGGAAGAACACAGTGAATGAAAATAAAAATGTGATCGAAAGTATCAAAAGCATCTGAAGGTTCACAAAAGTGCCCTGAAGACTGGAGAACTTGCACAGTGGATATCGTCACAGGAAATGGCTTGTCACAGTTGGAGAAAAGTGTTCATATGCTAGGTAACGTTTCTAATGATAAACACTTACCTACCCTTCCAGAAACGTAAAAGCTGTAGTGTATAACAGAAAGGCAGGTTGGCTAGGATTTAGATACAAATTAGAAATGCATAATTCTTAATAAAAAAGATACTTGAATGTTAAATGTAGCATGGCTTTAATTGTACCACCTTATGAAAATAAAACTTGTGACTTAAAAAAAAAAACCTTCTGCTTTTCAAACTTAAAATAGTTCTCAGTCTCTAATGAAGATCGAATCCTAGTTTCAGAACCTTTTGATTTTTCAATCTACACACATTTATTGACCTATTAGTCTTAGTTCAACCTCTAAGAATAAAAGATCAAGAAACAACAGGTAATTACATATAGACATTTCAATTAAAGTGGACCACATGTGTCCTTCTGCAGTTGCTAATGGTGTGTTGACACTCATGATGACAGTAACTCATTACACTCTTGTTTCTGTATAAATCTATGCATATAATTTGCTATTCCTAGATTAGCAGGTTTATTTGACATCGACTCTAAAACTTCTTTATTTGCTTAATACATACACACACAAATACACATTCATCAAAGTGATTCACACATCTGAAAAACTAAAGAATGCCAAAGGGTTTATCGTGTAAAGCACAACTCTTGTAACCTGTAATTCCAAGCCATCAATCTCACCTAGTCTAATCATTTTTAACTTCAATTATTCAAGGGTTATTCACCCGATCTTAAAGTGTTCATAATACTCATTTTCATAGCTCTCCTTTCTACACCCAAAGCACAAAGGATAATATTCTCACTTTGTGTTTCACAGTCCATTGATTCCACTTCATAACAAACAACTGTAATTGATGAGACAAAAATAATTAGAGGCATCACAACAGAAAGTACTGGACTAAATTAGAGGTTTTCCAGGGATCACATTCTAATCTGATCTGAACTTATTTTGACTCTCAATGCAAGGGAACAATTTGGGGTATGTTGTCAAAATGCCTGGATGTTGGTTATTTGAGAACATATTTGAAAACCAAGAAAATTACATCCTTTCTCCTCAATTTGCAGTGAGCCAGCATTGAACCCTTATGTAGCTGGACTGTGAGACTGACCCTGCATAATGACTGGAGCAAGATTATTCCCTTTTCAAACTTGGTATATTTTTGTCTTAGGACTGTTGACAGAGAGTTCAGCAGCAAGGATGAAGCTGCTACTTGTAGCTTTGTTGTGTTCCCTTACAAAATGCAAGAAAGGGCCGGAGGGTTAGCTCAGTGGTTCCGGTGCCTGCCTCGCAAGCATAAGGACCTGAGTTCGATCCCCAGTTACCACATATAATGCTGGGCGTGGTGGTTCACGCCTGTAATCCCAGCACTCGGGAGGCAGAGACGGGAGGATTGCTGAGTTCGCAGCAGCTTGCCTGAGCACCATAGTGAGCTCAGGGCCAGCCTGAACTACAAAGCAAGACCCTGTCTCCAAAAAGCAAAAAAAAAAAAAAAAAAAAAAAAAAAAAAAAAAAAAAAAAAAAAAGCAAGAAAAACATGTTAAGGGAATAATAGATCTAATAGTCTTAGATTTATTTGTCTTAAAACTAAGACAAATTTCTGGCATTTGTCCATATATTCAGGATTTTAATATCATAAGTTAGAAGAATCTGAATGACAGCCCCTACCAAGAAGCATGATCTGTATTTCCAAGGTCAAATCAGAAAAATCTTCATCTATTCTTTGAAGTGAAATTTAGAATTTCTTAAATTTTAACTGGTTTTGGTCTTATAGTTGTATGTTTATATTTTATTTGCACACAAAGACATACTATTTGTGGAGTAAGTCTTATCATTAGGCAAGTTTTGGAATGATACATGACTTTAACTGACATATTTTAGACTAATTTAGGCATGAAAGCTTAGATATACATAAGAATTCTGTCTTCTGGGCCAGAGGGTTAGCTCAGTGGTTCTGGCGCCTGCCTCGCAAGCGCAAGGTCCTGAGTTCAATCCCCGGTAACCACATATAATGCTGGGCGTGGAGACACGCCCACCAACAATCAACACCGCATACCACAATGCCAGACGTGGTGGCTCACGCCTGTAATCCCAGCACTCGGGAGGCAGAGACAGGAGGATTGCTGAGTTCGCGGCGGCTTGCCTGGGCACCATAGTGAGCTCAGGGCCAGCC
>PVIC010021917.1:0-28138 GCA_004025085.1 Thryonomys swinderianus
GGCGTGGTGGCTCACGCCTGTCATCCCAGCACTCGGGAGGCAGAGACAAGAGGATTGCTGAGTTCGCGGCAGCTTGCCTGGGCTACATAGTGAGCTCAGGGCCAGCCTGAACTACAAAGCGAGACCCTGTCTCAAAAAATAAATAAATAAATAAATAAATAAATGGTCCGGGGATTTAGCTCAGTGGTTCTGACATCTGCCTCAAAACTCAAGGTCCTGAGTTCGATCCCCACTACCACATACCACAATGCTGGACATGATGGCTCATGTTTGTAATCCCAGAAATCAGTACCACACACCACAATGCCAGGCATGGTGGCTTACACCTGTCATCCCAGTACTAGGAGGCAGAGGCAGGAGAATTGCTGTAAGTTTGAGGCTAGCCGGGGCCACATAGTAAACTCAGGGCCAGCCTGAACTACAAAGTGAAACCCTGTCTTAAATAAATAAATAAATATATATATATACATACATACATACGAATGAATAAACTTTCTCCCTTACGTACTTAATAATGCATTCCTTAACTAAGTATCATCCAGAGGTTCTATTATCCTCTGATAAAATTCCCTGAATACACTTTGGTGGCTGCCCAGTTCAAATTGGTGTTTTTTCCCCCAGTAACAGGCATTGAACCTAGGACCTTGCGCTTGCCAGGCAGGTGTGGCACCACTGAGCTGTGTCCCCTACCCCTGGGCTGGTCTTTCTGGAAAAGTCAGTAGATTCAGAAAACTTTGCCCATCCATTTGAAAGAATCAACATCCTGAGTGCTTCGCTTTGGAGTGCTCCCTATGCATCCAGGCTGGCTGTTTCTTCTTCCTTTCCTCTACCTCCAAATAAATCATCATCTTTTATATTCACCTCTGATCCTTTAGTTTAAAAAAAAGAAAGAAAGAAAAGGAATCCACATCCTTAAGCTGTACTGGTTCTGTCAGGGGGGATAGTTCTGCTGGTAGTGAGTGTTGACAATACCTGAGAGATTCTTTCTCTCCCAGCCAGGGTCCCTGAAAGTGAATGGATTGGGATTTTTGCTCAAGTGCTTTATTGAGAAGCGGTTTCAGGAGAGGAGGTTGAAGGCAAGAGGGTAGGAAAGAGAAGAAAAGCTCAGTACTAATGCCCTGGAATATAAAGCAAGTCCAAGTAAGGTGATTTGTTTCCCTACCCCATAAGAGTCAGTCATTAGCAGAATTTAGGGTGGCTATGGGTCCCCCTCCTTTCCTTTGAGGTTTCCTGATTGACCATAAACAGTCATGTAAGAAAAGGGCAGCTCTGATTATCATCAGACATTACTGACAATATTCAAATTCAAAACTTTTTTTCAGTATTGAGCTAACCAAACAAAAGACATGTGAAAAACAAGCTCCTCTAGTTTATGGCGCTTGGAATAGATAACCCAGGTAAATCAAACGGGTCACATGAGAATGTAACAAGCACCAGGGTGTGGCTTGGTAGTTATCTGTTTGCTTAGTCTGTGCAAGATCCTGGGATCCATCCACCAGAGCTGCAACTAAAGGAGAAGAAAAAAATTACTTTTAAAACTCTAACATATGATGAAGCATTATTTCGAGCCAAAGGTTTTGGGGTTTTCGTTGTTTTTACCCTTTCACAGCCTCCACTCCAACAGAAGACCACCTTTCTTGAAATGTAGGCCATAAAGGTCTTAGAGCTCAGGGTGCCTGGATCAAAGCAGCTTGGCTTGGGCTGTGGCCCAGCCCTGAACCGAACAGCATCACCAGGCAGACGCCAAGGTTGATTTACACATCCACCCCCAGAGCAGGAATTTGGGTCAGTTCCAGAGCAACTCCAGGGGCTGGAAGGAGCTTCCCTCGGGAAAAGGAAGAGGCTGAGCAGGAGGCAAAACCAACAGATGCCTGCTATAACTGATTATTCAATTAAGATGTTCAGACATCTCTTAGGCCACTTAAGAAGACCAAGTTTGGCTCGGCCAAGGGGCAGGGTGTAGGGAAGGAAGCCGGCCACTTACTTTTCTTTACACTGAAACAAATTATTTAAATTCAGGTTATTTAAATTTTGTCTGTAAAAAAATGAAACCCCAAAATATACTGGAAGAAAGTTCGACGGAAACATTTTAAAAGTTGGATGCGGAGAAAGCATCTTTCAAACTAGAGACAAAACACAGAAAACGTAAGGGATGATATTAATGAAATTTGTTCACAGAAATGTCATGCCAGATTAGATAAGGAAGACCTACAGTGCAGGCACAGGCGTGAAGAAAAGTCATGCAATCAACAAAAACAATCATATACCATCAAAGCCATAAGACACAGGAAGAAACATTAGCAGACTTTAATTCGCCTCCCCCAGGTGAGACAGGTCCAACAGGCATTAGTGACAGCTGACACCTTGCGTGCAATTATTGGTGAGGAAGTGCTGGCGGATAAAATGTCAACCCTGTCCTGCTAGAAAAAAAAAACACGTTCCCTCCATGTCCCCACTTAGGAAACATTCCTGAAAGCTGACGAAGTGTCAGGCCACAGGGAACTGTTAGACCACCGTGCAGTCAGACTAGTGATCTGAAAATAAAGAAAATGAAGGGAACCTTCCCCCTTTGGAAAATAAAAAGAATGTCAAAACTCCGCCTTGAACATCTCTTGGGATTAAGGAAAAATAAGAAGTTGTGGTCTATCCAGAAATAATGATAATGGAAACAAGTCAGAACTTGTAGAATATAGTTTATTGTTCAGAGAAAATTCCTTGTCTCTATTTATATTGATAAAGAAGAAAGAAGAAAAGTTAAGTAAGCATCTGACTCTAAAATTTAAAAAAAAGAAGATAATAAAACAAAGAAAAAGCTAAACTAATACATTAGAAAAAATATAATACAAATAAAAATAGAAAGGCGCACCCCTCCAAGATGTCCACACTCTAATCCGCAGAACACTATATGCCTTGCAATTGTATAAAGGTTTGGTCTTTTTAAAATTTATTTGTTTATATTTTGTTTGTTTGTTTGAGACAGGGTCTCATTTTGTTGGCTGGCCCTGAGCTCACTATGTAGCCCAGGCAAGCCTCAAACTCAGCAATCCTCCTGCCTCTGCCTCCCAAGTGCTGAGATTACAGGCATGAGCCACCATGCCTGGCACTGTGGTGTGTGGTCCTGATTGGTGGTGGGTATGAGTCAGCATGCCTGGTATTGTTGTATGTGGTTACCAGGATTGAACCAGGGACCTTGCACTTGCGAGGCAGGTGCTGGAACCACTGTGCTAAATCTCTGGCTCAAGGTTCAGGGGTCTTAAGACAGGGATATTATCCAGAATTATCGAGGTGGACTTAATCCCACAAGTTGATAAAATCAAGGAATATTTCCTAGCAGAAGTCAGAAAGATGAGACAATGTGTGAAAAGGTCAGAGGCTTTATGTGAGAATATGCACTGAAGATGGAAGAACCAGAGACCACAAGGAAAGACTTTTGCTCTCAGAGGCCTGGCAGGACCAGAGCCCACCACAGCTGTACCAGGCTGCTTTGCTGACCCACCACACCACCACCAATTTTATGGTAATTTGTTGCAGCAAAAATAGAAAATAACACAAGAAGAAAGTTCAACTTCACAAAATAATAAATAACAGGAATGGAAAATAAACTTTGATTTGATGAAATTAAAACATTGGAAGACTGGGCTGGGGATTTAGCTTAGTGCTTCTGGTGTCTGCCTCACAAGCACAAGGTCTCAAGTGCGATCCTCAGGACCACACACCACAATGCCAAGCACAATGGCTCACGCCTGTAATCCCAGCACTTGGAAGGCAGAGGCAGGAGGATTGCTGAGTTCGAGGCTTGCCTGGGCTACATAGCGAGCTCAGGGCCAGCCTGAACTACAAAGCCAGACTCTGTCTCAAAATAAAACAAAACAAAACATAAGACTAATTTACTAACTCCATGGAAATGACTGCAGTCCAGAAGTGGGTTTCTAGAAAAATATATAATTCCTTCAAACCAAGACCAGAATGGACAAAAAATTGGGGAGGGAGGAAGGGAAAAGAAAAAAAAAAAACAGACAAGCAAAGAAGGAAACAAAGCTTTTGTAAATAAGGGTTGAAGGGAGGGAAAATAATTGGGAGAAAAGAGGAATCAAAGTATATCATGTACAGGCAAAACTCCCTTTGATGAATGTGATCATTATGTACATTTAAATTGTACCATTAAAATTTCTTGAAGGAAAAAATAATGAAAATAAACCAAATTCCATGAAAGAGGTTAGATTTATCATAGAGCTAATCCCACAAGAAGGAACAGGCTTAAAAAATGTCACATGAGATCTTTACCATACTTGAGACTGACATTTGAGATTGATAATGTCACTGCTACTTAAATGTCCCAAAACTTAAAAAAAGGAAACACAAAAATTTTTATAATATGGAAATATAAAAATTGAAACTGATAAATAATAAGGATTATACATGCAAAAAGTATAAATCAATGTAATTTATAAGTATTATATGAAAGTAAAACTCCTAAATAAGATATTAATAGATCCCAATAGCATTTAAAAAATGTTTGTTTGTTCGTTTTTTTTTTGAGACAGATTCTCACTTTGTAGTTCAGGATGGCCCTGAGCTCACTATGGAGCCCAGGCTAGCCTTGAACTCAGCAATCCTCCTGCCTCTGCCTCCCGAGTGGCTAGGTGTGAGTCACCATGCCCGGTCCCAATAGCATTTTTAAAATAATAAGGAATGACTATATGAAGTTCACTTTCCAAATGCATGGATGGTTCAACACCAGTCAATCTATTACATAATTCATTATTAATATTTAAGGGGAAAAAATGTTATTTTCCATGGACAGTGAAAAGGCATTTGACAAAAATTAAGAGTATACATTTAAATCACTAATAAGCATAGAAGGAATTTTAAAAGGCATCATCTATAACCATAGCAATATAGTTGACTCAAGCTACGAATTCAATGGAAGCTAAAGATAGCAGGGGAAAAATTTGAGGATGAACAACATTTTCAGTCTCAGAATAGCTTTCCTAAGATCCTTAACAACGACAGTAACTTTACAGCTAAAAAGCCCAGTTAACACGAGCAAAGCGATCAAAGTTAACATCGCTGCCTCACCGTGGCCAGCTTCAGTGAAATGCCAGAGCCTGGTGGCTTAGAAACAAAAGAAAGTGATTTCGAGTGCTGGAGACTGAAAGGCTGGTGAGCACAGGGTGCCTGGGTGGTTAGGTCCTGACGGGGCCTGTCCCCCAGGCCCCATACTTCCCCATGTGTCCTCATGTGGAGAAAGGAACAGGGCTCCCCGACAGGGTTCTGATCTCACAAGGGCTGGGATCTCAGCACGATGTGGGGAGGACATTCACTGAGTCTATGATCCCGTTCACAGGGCAAATGAACGTCTTGTGTGCCCCTGAGAAAAACAGAGCATCCCTTTTGCAGTGTTCCTGGCAAAAACAATAATTTTATTCTAAGCATGGGGAACTATCAGACAAATTTAAATTGAGGGATTTCCTACAAAAACTAGTCTCTAGCCTTTAAATGTGTCAATATCACAAAACCCAAAAGAGAAAAACCGAGAATTGATCCAGAACAAATGAGCCAACCAAAGGCGAATGCAATTCAGACTGCACCTTCATCATAAAGGACACGGGACACACACACACAGACAATCCTTAAGTCAGAATTATTAATATATTATATTATTAATATAATGGTAATGTGATAATAATTAATATATTATATTAAGTTAGATCTTAAATTAATGTGTAGGGTAAATAAAGTAAAATATAAACACTTGGAAAAATCTGGTTGAAAGAGTGGGAACTCTTGTAAGTACAAAACTATAAGAAAAAATACCAGCATACAATTTAAAATGTAACTTTATTTGCTTATCTGTTTATTTGCAGTAGGAGGGATTGAACGCAGGGCTCACACATACCAGGCAAGCACTGTGTGTCTTCACTACACCCAGCTGATTTCCTTGTTTGTTTATGCTGAGACAGGGCTTCCTAAATTGCCCGTGCTGTGCCTTCCTGTTGATCTTCCTGCCTCAGCCTCCTGAGGAGCTGGGATTACAGGTGTACACCACTGCGCGTGGTTTAGTACACAAGTCTTTTTTTTTTTTTGAGACAGGGTCTCGCTTTGTAGTTCAGGCTGGCCCTGAGCTCGCTATGTAGCCCAGGCAAGCCTCGAACTCAGAAATCCTCCTGCCTCTGCCTCCCGAGTGCTGGGATGACAGGCGTGAGCCACCACGCCTGGCACTGTGGTATGTGGTATTGATGGCTGGTGGGCATGAGTCTCCACGCCCAGCATTGTATATGGTTTCCGGGGATCGAACTCAGGACCTTGCGCTTGAGAGGCAGGCACCAGAACCACTGAGCTGATCCTCCGACCCCAGTCACAAGTCTTTTAAACCGCCAGCTGTGATGAAAACAGAGAGGGTTGAGTTGGTGAAAGTTCTCTTTTTGTTTCCCTCTGCCGGCATACATATGAATGGAAGGACCCCAGCAGAGGAGAGGACAGACAATGGAGGTAGAGGAGGACGCGAGAGGGAGAACTGAAAAGCGTGTGGAAATGGTGAGGCCATAAAATACATGTGCTCAGTGCAGGAAAAGTGGGACCTAGAACCCAAACACCCCTCAGGTCGAGAGCTCAGGGGAAGGTCCAGGAACAGAGGCCGGGCCGGAGCAGGCGGGGCGGACAGGTGGCCAGGACCTGCTCCCTCGGTTCACAGATGGGAAACTGAGGCTTAGACAGGTGGCTGGCCGAGGAGCTAGGGGGGTGGCCGGCGCACCTTCCTCTTCCAGGACCTGTGCTGACCTTTGCAGAGCTGGTGGCCATGAGGTACTGTCCCTGGGAGAAGGGGGCCCCTCATCAGACAAAGCAGGGTTACTGGCAGCTAGTGAGTGAGGACCAGAGATGTGAAGCCTGCTTGCGGGGATCCGGGGAGTCCAGAGTCATGAAGATGCCCCCGGCCAAAATGCCAAGGGCGGACCCTGTCCACAACCCGGCAAGAGCTGCGCTTGAATCGGTCTCCCAGGCCAAGATCCGGCCACCGCCGCCCACTGAGCCCCACAAGGGGACCAGCCTCTGACCCACACCGCTTTAAGAAATGTGCGATGTTCTCCAGGCGTGGTGGCTCATGCCTGTCATCCCAGCACTCGGGAGGCAGAGGCAGGAGGATTGCTGAGTTCGAGGCTTGCCTGGGCTACATAGTGAGCTCAGGGCCAGCCTGAAGTACAAAGCGAGACCCTGTCTCAAAAAAAAAAAAAAAAAGAAAGAAAGAAAGAAAGAAATGTGCGATGTGTATCAGACGGGAACTCACGTCCTTTAGCCTCTCAGCCCCAAGGGTAGATCCCGAGCCCTGGTCCAGGGAGCAGGCAGAGGTGCTAAGCCTGGCTTCTTCCTCTCAGAGGAGAACCAGGCTCTCAGAAAACTGGTTACAAAGCATTTCCTTCGCTCCATTTGAGTCTCCCATTTGCCCTATGAAATGCTTATTGCAACTCATAGTTTGGGTTGTTATTTTTGTTTTTGTTTTTTGAGACAGGGTCTGACTTTGTAGTTCAGGCTGGCCCTGAGCTCACTATGTAGCCCAGGCAAGCCTCATACTCAGCAGTCCTCCTGCCTGTGCCTGGAGTGCTGGGATGAGAGGTGTGAGCCACAACACCTGGTACTTACGGTATGTGGTTACCGGGGATCTAACCAGGGCCCTTACACTTGCTAAGTGGGCACCAGAACCACTGAGCTAAATCTCTGGCTCAACAATTTATGTTTTATAGACCAGAGAAAAACTCGAGTCAGAGCAGCTGGCTGTCGTTGCCCTCAGGTCAGATGGCATCTCAGACCTGCTGCCCTGGCCCAGACGGGCACAGCCTCCCCACCCACTTTCCCCCGGGCCACTCATTTTCTCTGGGTCCCATGTGCTCCTGGCTTGGAGGGCAGTGAGCTGTCTGGCACTAGGGGTGTTTAAGAAGATGCCGGGTGACTGTCTAGCAGACGCGGTAGAGGAGATTCCTGTTTTGTGAATGAACAAGACCCCCGAGGTCCCTTCCAGGCTGGAGAGCGGAAGGCAGACTAAGCCTGAGCAGACAGCCTGGTCGGAAGCTGTCTGGGCTGAGAGTCAAATCTGCAGAAGAAAATAAAGGAGAAGAAAGAAAAATTCTGAAAGTGATTGTGAAGACTACAGCAGATCCATCTCTTCCAAGAAAGAGACTGGAGCCCAACGGGGACGGGGAGACGAACTGGGTGGCTGCCTGGAGAGGAAGTTAGGGGAAATGTCAGCGTGTCTCAAATAGCCACGGCTCCAAAACGTGTCAACAAAAGCCCCGCCAAACCTCACGAAGCGACATAGCCAAGGAGCGTCCCAGGGGAGAGCACTTGAACCGAGTTAAAAATAAATTCTCAGTCAACCTAGAGTGCTCAAGGCCCAGGGAATATCTTTGGGCTTCATCTTTGAACGTCTTCCGTTTCTCTGAAAGACAGTTCTGGGGGAATCTTTTTTTTTTTTTTTGAGACAGGGTCTCGCTTTGTAGTTCAGGCTGGCTCTGAGCTCACTATGTAGCCCAGGCAAGCTTCGAACTCAGCGATTGGGGGAATCTTTTTAACGCTTCTCTGAACAGACAGTGGGACATGGGGAACGGCTGGGCCTGAGGGCTCGAAGTCTGATTTCGCCTTTTAGCAGTGAAGTAGCCTCAACACAATTCCACAGGGAGCTCGGGGTACTTTCCCTAAAGTGGAAGCCACGTCCCAAGGCATCTTTACAGCCTGGCAGGCTGGCATAATAAACAGTTTCAGGTGAGAAATAGATTTCTTTTTATAGTTCTCTAGAAAAGCCCCCTCCTCAAACTGCTTTAGAAATCTCATTCAACTCCTCTCTTCAATCATGGGTAGAAAGACTCCCGTAAGTTTGGGGAAAAAAATGTTTCTTACACATATAAAAAAATTGAGAAAAATACAGATATACCAAAAGAAGAAAATAAATATTTTCAGTTTCTCCATTGTCCAAAAATAAGCATTTTGGTATGCTTCCTACATGTTAATTTTTTTAGCTATAGTGTTTTGGATAGTGTAAGGCCAAAGCCATATTAAAAAGAGTTTTGAGGCCAGGCGTGGCGGCTCACGCCTGTCATCCCAGCACTTGGGAGGCAGAGACAGGAGGATTGCTGAGTTCAAGGCTTGCCTGGGCTCCATAGTGAGCTCAGAGCCAGCCTGAACTACAAAGTGAGACCCTGTCTCAAAAAAAAAAAAAAAAAAAGAATTTTGAGGGCTGGAGATTTAGCTCCTTGGTTCCAGGGTCTGCCTAGCAACCACAGGGTCCCTGGTTTGATCCCCAGCAACCACATACAACAATACCGGGTGTGGTGGCTCATGCCCACTGTCAATCAGTACCACACACCACAGTGACGGCATGGTGGCTCAAGCCTGTCTTCCCAGCACTCAGGAGGCAGAGGCAGGAGGATTGCTGAGTTCGAGGCTTGCCTGGGCTACACAGTGAGCTCAGGGCCATCCTGAACTACAAAGCGAGACCCTGTCTCAAAAAAAAAAAGAGTTTTGAGAAGCTCTCCCCAACCCCCATCTGTCATGTCCCTACCCACTCCCATCTTCTTACCCAAACCCTATCTGGTGGTTTGGGATCTTCCTAATGCTCCCTGTTGGACATACATGCATAAATTTGACTTTCATTGTACACTTTTTTTTACTACAAAAGGTCACATATCACACATATTTGATTCTTCACACTCGACAATATATCCCCGTCATCCCCTGAGTGCTGGGATGACAGGCTGAGCCACCCCGCCTGGTTTACCCTTGGTTTTCCAGTAAACATTTTTTTCTCAAAATTTAATTTTCTAAAAACATTTTTCTGTCGGGCATGGTGGCTCATGCCTGTAATCCCAGCACTCGGGAGGCAGAGGCAGGTGGATTGCTGAATTCGAGGCTTGCCTGGGTTACATTGTGAGCTCAGAGCCAGCCTGAACTACAAAGTGAGACCCTGCCTCAAAAAAAATACAAAAAAAAAAATTTTTTTTCTTTTTACTTTTTTTTTTTTTTGAGACGGGTTCTCACTTTGTAGTTTAAACTGGCCCTGAGTTCATTATGTAGCCCAAGCAAGCCTCGAACTCACAGCAATCCTCAAGCCTCTGCCTCCTGAGTGCTGGGATTACAGGTGTGAGCCACCATGCCCAGCATTATAATGTGTGTACTGATAGCTTGTGGGCATGAGTCACCACACCTGTAGTATGTGGTAGTGGAGATCAAATTCAGGACCTTGCACTTGCAAGGCAAATGCCAGAACCACTGAGCTAAATCCCTGGCCCTCTTCTTTATATATTTAATATGTATATGTAATATAGATAAATTAGGAAAGGTAAATGAATAAAAATGAGATTGAAATAACCCATGATTTGAAAAATTTCACATATTCCATGTATGGATAGATGTATATTGATACGTACACACACATATAAATTACAAATCTGATTTATATTGTATATATTGTTTTTGTAATTTTCTATTCCATTTAATAATATATTCTTTCAGGGAGGGTGTGGTGGCACATGCCTGTAATCACAGGCTGAGGCAGGAGAATCTCCATGAATTCAAGGCCATCCTGAACTGCACAGAGAAATCTTGTCTCAAAAAAAACCCCTCTTTTGAATTTATACATATATTTGTATCATTAATAGTTATATCAATTGTCATTTTAGTGAATGTATCATTGTTCTACACAATCTACTTTGTTGGAAATTTCTTTGGGAATTTTTAATATGTAGAGAGTGTTTTCCTGGATATAGTTGTAGTCAAATATTCACATACTTTGAAAAATCACTGTAGAGTGAATATGCAGTTTTTAAACTTAGTCAGCATCTCTTATGCACCTGTCATTTGCCACGAACTGCCCAGAGTTTAGTTTCTCGTGAGTCCTACATGGGAACTATTGATCTAGGAAAGGCACTGAGATCATCATAATCACGTTTTGGACTTGCTGGTGCCCCAGGGCTCCTATGGGTCTGGAAAGACCTTCCAGGGCCCTAAACCTTCCCCAGCTCCACTCCCCAGCCCGCAATACCCTCTTCTCTGCAGGACAAAAGTCTCCTTTGTCAAGATCCGCTGCAAGGAGCCCCTCCTCTATGGAGGCTGCCTTGAATCCAAAAGGGAGAGTCAGAGTCTTCCAGAAAATTCTGTGACCCCGGAACCCTGTCAATCCACTGGTACTTACCTGAAGGCCCTCCTGCCTTTTCTCTCCCTGTCTACTACAGGTGGAGACTTTGTCTGACTTTCTGTCTCAAGTTATGCCCAGCAACGTGACCAAAACATAGAGGCTATCTCACATCGAACACTTACTCGTTGAGTTGGTAGCATCACATGTTTAGTGAAATAAGAAATATAACAACCAAAGTTTCACTTTTGGCAAAGAGGGGCTATTATCAAAGGCTCATGGTCAGCAATCAGGCTCAACGGTCCTGGCCCATGAGCTGAGCGACTCTCTTCCTCTCTCATGTTTGCCATTCTCTCTTTCTTTGTCTTAATTCTGACTCTGGAAGGCCCAGAGTTCACACTTTGGCTTACTGAGGCAGCCGATGCGCGCTAGGGATTCACCAGGAATGGACTGGGGCTGAGTACTTTTATCCCTGGTGAGACTCATTTTCAAAGTGAACTATACACAGTCATAAATATCAAGTCAGGTATAAAAATAATATATATTTCAACCAACAAAGTGAATCACAACACATTTTTAAAGCTGGCCAGTACCACAAAACCCTGCCTGACATATCTGTCCAATATTTGTTCTACTTTTCAGTTATTATGAGAAAAATATGTATTAATCTAAAATCAATCAGGCATACCTAAGAAAAATTTAAATGCATTTCAAAATGTCTACAGTCTGGAGCTGGAAATACACATGATAAATTGGTAGTATCTTTTAGTTTCAGAAAGTAAGGAAGTGCTAAAAATAAATGAATAAAATTTAAAAGGTGGTTATATTTCAACAGACACTGGAGCTAACTGAAAGAGCTTCAGTTGTCCAATGCGGGAACTATTTAAGCAACAAAATCAAGGTTAGAACCCAAAGAATAAAATGAATATCAGGAACTATACTGATATAAATGATAGAAGAGAAAGGAGAGGGGAAAGAAGAGGGAAGGAGTAAGGAAAGGAAAGGGAGAAGAATTCCAAATATTTTGCATGAATACTGTCTCTTCAAGGTTATATAACTCCTCGTTCCTTGTTTCTTAACTGTAGGCTGAGCCTGGTGACTTGGGGGGGGGGGGGGGGGAGGCTGGGAAGCTTCACTTAAGTAGAAAATCCTGACAAACACTATGCCAGCCAGGAAGTCAAGACCGGCATCCACTGACAGTTAGGTTGTACGTTCCCCTTGACGCAGTGCTATGACAATGACATTTTACCGTGAGGTCTTCCTCCCAAAAACCATTCCTAGTACAAGCAGGAGAAAAGCGAATTCCCAAAAAGCAGCATTTCATGAAGCTTGGCCAAGTACTGAAAGCCAGTCCAGGTCTCCAAGACAAGGAAAATGAGAGACAGTCATAAACAAGAAGGAAATAAAGATTCATGACAACTCAATAGAATGTAAGATCCTGGATGGGGTCTTGAAGCAGAAAAAGGACATTACATAAAAGTTAAGGACATTTGAAAAGTATGAACTTCAGTTATGATGATGTCTCAATGTGGGTTCACTATTATAACAAATGTGCTTTATTGACATAAGATATTATTACTAATGGGGGAAACTATGAACAGAACATATGGAAACTCCCTGTATTATCATCACGATTCTTCTGTAAATCTAAAATCTGCCCTAAACAATGAAGCCTACTATGAAAAATGGCTGTAATACATTAAATTCCATACTGTCTAGCTAAACTATTCTTAAACTACCAAAACTGACTTGTTAATGAGTATGTGTTTTATCAAGGGAGCTCCTGTTCTTTGGGTTATTTTGTCATCCCAGGAAATTTTCCTTGTTCTTTTGTCTAGAAGCCCCAAACTGTACCAGTAATAAGGGGTTCCTATGTTATGTATTTGTCAGCTTTCCGCCACTATGACAAATACTGGAGATAATCAAGTGATCAAGTGAAAAGGTTTATTTGGGATCTCAGTCTTGGAGATTCTAGTCTGTGAGGGGCAGACCCATGGCCTGTAGGCCCGCGGGGTGCCAGTGGTAATGCAGGGAGCTGTGGCAGAGGAACCAGCCTGCTCACCTCCTGGCCAGGGAACAGAGGAAAAACAGGAAGGGCCAGAGTCCCACAGTCCCCCTTGAGGCCACAGCCACTGGGCTCCACCTCTTAAAGGTGCATCTCCTGTAAGCAGTTCTCTAGAGACCAAGCCTTTAGCACGTGGGCATCTGGGAGACATTTAAGAAATCTGACCTGGAAGCAAACAAGAGGAAGAAACTAAGAGATAAGAGTGAGGTGTTCCAGTCCAAGTAGGAGTGAGGGCTTCGAGCCCAGTAAATTGGACTCCATCTCCAGCCTTTCCTGGCATCCAAGGCACTCCCCAGGGCTCTGAGGAATAAGCTTCATCTCACATTCAGCAAATATTTGTGTTGCTGGGGATACAGGGAGACGAGGGGACAAGGGCGTGTCTCTCTCTGGTCAGCAGGAGACAAGTCTGCCTTCCCTTAGAGGTGCTCTGGAAAGCCCAGGACCGGTGCGAGTTCTCAGTCCCGGCTGAGCCTTGCAATCACCAAAGAAGCTTTTTAAAAAGCATCAGCGCCCGGGCCTCTCCCCAAACCAATGAAACCGGAATGCCTCAGGGTGGGGCCCACAGACGTGTACGCCTGAAAATCTCCCCCAAGAGACTATAAAAGTGAAGTCACTACAAAGCGAGACCCTGTCTCAAAAAAAAAAAAAAAAGAAGTCAGCGTGAAGAAGCATCAGCTCAGCATCTAGGAACAACCAGCCCTGACAGGGGAGCTCCGTAGTCTCTGGGAGGGGGCCGGCCGGGCCCTTCCCGGGAGCAGGGGTTCTTCTGCGCGAGCCAGGCCGCGGTTGGCGGAAGTGGGGGCGACGGAGGGTGTCGGGGAGCCGTGTGCGCGGCGGCCCACGCACTTGCTCCTTTTAGAACAAATCAGCGCTTCTGAGACATATGTACGGAAGAAGCCTCCTCCTGGAATTTTCCAAACAGAGCCGAGGGCTGCTCCCCTCGTAAAGGCACCCGCTGATTGGGGTCCCCAGAATCTCGGGACCAGAAGGTCCTTCAGGATCCCATGGCCCTCCTCCTCCTCGCCCTCCTCCTCCTCTTCCTCCTCCTCTTCCTCCTCCTCCTCCTGCTCCTCTTCTCTCTCTCCCCTCTCAATCTCTCTGTGTCTCTCTCTTACACACACACACACACACTTAAAATATTGGTGCTAGCAGCTGAGTGCTTCAGTGTTCAGGAAAATTTGCATGGCACAACCATAGTTGATAGTTGATCCGCCTCTTGACATGTTTGCAGCAGCAAATAAAGAACTCAGCATCAGGAGGACAGGGCTGAAGGGAAAAGGGGGGAGGGGTCCCGGACAATCGGGCAGCTTCTTTTTAGTACGTGTTTGCGGTACATGATGACCACAGTCCTCGTGGGGAGCTAGGGCACATGTGGGACAGATCTCAGTTAGTTCCCGCCCTCTCCCTCCCCCTCCCTCTCCCCCTCCCCCTTTCTGCCCAGGTAAGCCTGGAACTCAGCAATCCTCCTGCCTCTGCCTCCCGAGTGCTAGGATTACAATCATGAGCCACCATGCCCGGCACTGTGGTGTGTGGTACTGATTGCTGGTAGGTGTGAGGCACCACACCCAGTATCGTATGTGGTTTCCAGGGATCGAATCAGGAACCTTGCGCTTGCTAGGCAGGCGGAGGAACCACTGAGCTAAACTCTGCACCTCCCCCTTCTCTTTTGTAAAAGATTGACCCCCATATTTCCTATTATCTTTTATTTCTCTCTTTCTTTGTATTTTGGGTGTCTCCTGCAAGAGAAACCATGCGATATTTAAGCGTCTGATTTATTTCACTGAACCCTACGGTCTCAGGAGCCTCCACCTTCCGCCCTTGGAAGCTCCTGGTGTCACTCACAGAGGCGGAAGTGCGGCCTCTCCAGGGCGACTCCCGGCCTGACGCTGGCGCGCAGGGCCAGGACAGGGCTCTCTGCAAACACACCGTCCCACAAAAGGACACACCTTATGGCGGCTCTCAAAGCTGTCCCTACTGTGAGCAAACAATAGAAAATTATTTTTTAGATATTGGCTTTTCATTTTTATACATTTTCAATAACCATTTCTGTGGTGTGCGTGGGTGTGCGTGCGTGTGCGTGTGCGTGTGCCTAGTCTGTCAAGCCAACAGCACACTGACAGGTTGGATTCATTTCACAGCCACTCTGACAAAGTAGTTCAAAGTGGCTTCGAACAACAGGGGTTTCTTGTCACACATGGAGAGCTCAAATCAAAGCGAGGGTTTCCGGGCTCTAGGGGAAATCCGTCCCTCTCTTTCGCCCCACCGGTGTTACCAGCAATCCGTGGTGCACCCGGCCACGTACCCCCCCCCGCCCCCCCCCCCGTACCTGCGAGAGCTCTCTTCTTCTGCAGACACCTGTCACCTTGGTGGGCAGCCCAGCCTCCCCCACTGAGGCCTTTTGTCCTGTCTTAACACATCGACAGCTGTGCTGTGCCCAAATATGATCACATTCTGTGGTTCCAGGAAAGACATGGATGTGGGGGGACTCTCCCCAAGCCAGTAGAGTCTGCATCCTAGGCGCCCCAAAGCACATCAGTCCCACACACACTACACATTCATCGTACCCCAAAGTCTCCACAAGTTTTTAGCCATTTCAGTATTAAACTCTTAAGTCCAAATCTGATCTAAATATCCACTCAAATACCCCCTAATTTCACCCTCTGAATCAACGATAGGCCAGGCTTTGGGTGTGTGGATCCTGAGTAAAGCTTCTCACCATCTCTGGATCTGTGAAACCAGAAAACAAATTCTGGGGCCGGGAAGTGGTCAGATAGTCCCACTCGAACAGGGGGAAATGGGGAAGGACAAAGTGTCACAGGTCCCAGACAAGACTGAAACCCACACACTAGCACAGATGACAGTCTAGGTTCCTTCATCTGGCCATGTTATTTGGCTTATTTTATTTTATTAATTTTTTGGTTTATTTTTATTTCTTCTTAGACATCCTGCTACACTGTCTAGGCTGGTCTCAAATTCCTGAGATTGAGAGACTGTCCTGCCTCAGCCTCCAAATAGCTGAAAGTATAGGCATGTACCACGATGCCTGGCTTAGTCTTGTTGTCTTTATTTGTTTCAAAATTTCCAAAATTAAAAAAAATAGAGAAAAGGAAAACAGCATCTTTTATCCTCACATAAGAGGTACAGGCTTACTGCAGAAAATAGGGCAAAAATAATACATCAATCTTAACTTGAAGACGTGGACGTAACCCACTGTTCCCATTTGCTGCATTTCCTTATGTACATTAATCTTTTGTATTTTATCAACAGTGTATACTATATCTGTATTGCATATATGAGATGATCGTGCAAATAATCCTTTGAACTATGGTATACTCAAATCAGAACCTAGGAAGTTGCTTTGCTTACAGTATTGAGTTAAATTTCTAGAACTATACATCGATGTGGGGGGGTGAGGAAACTCCCACAAATAAAGCCAAAGTGATTTTAAAAGAAAAGTCTCCTTTTACAGTCAGGGGCCAACTAGGACGGGGTTAAAGAAGTCAGATACAATGTTGAGTATTATCCAAGATAATTCACAAAGATCCATCAGCATCCAAGAACTTGCTTAATAAATACATTGTTAAAAGTCGGGGTTTGGTAATAATGTGGAAGTTCTATAAGTAAGAAAAAGTTTTGTTTAAAAAAATCCAATCCAATCCCAGGGAAAGCAGCAGCAGCAAGCAAGCCCCGTGAGCTCCTGGACTGCGGGCCGGCCCATCTTTCGCCCACAAGTGTTTTAGTAACTAGGATGCATCCATCCCTGTGTACCTTTGTGAACTCTGCTTTGGCTCGGAGCACAGAAAATCCATTTAGACATTAATAGTCTAGTTGCGAGCTCTGTTATTCATTCGCAGAGTAACAACAGTGCGCTGTGATTTTTTTTCCAGCATTTTTCCTTAATTTTATTGGCTCATAAAACCCAAACACTGGGACCTTTTGCAGAGAAGGTGAACAGCTGCCCCCAGACCTCCAGGGCCCCTCAGGAGGACCTCAGAGCAGGCAGGGCCCCAGCGGGAGCACAGCTCACAGTCCAACAGCCAGCAGGGGCCCAGGCTCCCTGTGTCATCATCGTCTTCTTCTCCTCCTCCTCCTCCTTCTTCTCCTTCTTCTTCTTCCTTCTTTTCTTTTTTGAGAGAGGGTCTCACTTTATAGCTCAGGCTGGCCCTGAGCTCAGTATGCAGCCCAGGCAAGCCTCAAACTCGGCAATCCTCCTGTCTCAACCACCTGAGTGCTGGGATGACAGGCGTGAGCCACCATGCCTGGCACTGTGGTACTGATTGCTGGTGGGTGTGAGTCACCACACCCAGTATTGTTGTGTGTGCTTACCAGGATCGCACCTGGGACCTTGTGCTTGCTAGGCAGGCGCTGGAACCGTTGAGATAAATCTCCGGCCCTCCCCGTGTCTTCTTGATGAAGGGAGATGACACAGGTGTCTCTGCTACTCAAAACTCGAATGGCAGCCTGACGTCATAGGAATGATCCCTGAAACAAACCAGGCACAGAGACACAAAATCTTCCTGATCTCTGACGAAGAGAACCTACCAACAGGAAGCCCTGGAAGCGGAGTGTAATGGCGCCTGAGGACAGAGCTTCAGAGTCTAAGCAGCCACATTAAAAAAAAGTCAAGTCCTTGGACCAGAGGGTTAGCTCAGTGGTTCCGGCGCCTGCCTCGCAAGCGCAAGGTCCTGAGTTCGATGCCCGGTAACCACATATAATGCTGGGCGTGGAGACACGCCCACCAACAATCAACACCACATACCACAGTGCCAGGCGTGGTGGCTCACGCCTGTCATCCCAGCACTCGGGAGGCAGAGACAGGAGGATTGCTGAGTTCGCGGCGGCTTGCCTGGGCACCATAGTGAGCTCAGGGCCAACCTGAACTACAACGCGAGACCCTGTCTCAAAAAAAAAAAAAAAAAAGTCAAGTCCACCTTCCAGTTCTATAGGAAAAGTATGTTTCTGAGGTCTGTGGCACAGTGAGGTGACTAGAGTTAGTAACAGTGTGGATTTCAAAACTGCTCAGAGAAAGCCATTCAAATGTTTCCAACATAAAAAATGTGAGGAGATGAATGTGTTAGCTCAATCTAATTATCCCACACATATTGAAATGCCACATTTCTTCCATGAATATAAACATTATTTGTTTATATTCAATTAGAATACTAAATATTTTAATTAATAACACTTCTTTGTCTATTGACAGGGTCTTGTCATATAGCCCAAGCTGCCCTCAAACTCACAGCACCTCTACTGTCTCAGCCTCCTGAGTGCTCAGATTAGAGATATGCACCACCACACCTGGCCAAATAGGATTTTGGAAAGTACCTGGTACCCCAGGATAAAGTGAACATAATGCAGGTAAACTAAGATTTAAAAGCTGATTGGCTGGCCAGTATAACTGTTAGTAAAAAAAAAAAAAATACTATCAAAACTGTAACTGGGTGTGGTGGTTCACATATGTAATCCCAGTACTCAGGAGGCTCAGGTAGAAGGATCGCTGAGAGTCTGAGCACAGCCTGGGCTACATAGTGAGTTCAAGGCCACCCTGAATGATACAGGAAGAACCTGTGTCAAACAACAAAACAACAACAGAAAAGAATATCATTTTAGTCCTTCAGACAACAAGGTGCAAGGTAAAGTAGGTAATTAATACAAGAATAAATAAAAATAATAACAAATGTTTAAAAGATCCTCCATTTGATTAGTATTCAAAGATAAGAGAGTTAAAACAAAAAAAAAAAAAACACAAGAACTGTAGGGCCAGAGATTCAGCGCAGTGGTTCTGGCGCCTGCCTCGCAAGTGCAAGGTCCTGAGTTCGATCCCGGTAACCACATACAATGCTGGGCGTGGTGGCCCATGTCTATAATCCCAGCCCTCAGGAGGCAGAGACAGGAGGATTGCTGAGTTTGAGGCTTGCCTGGGCTCCATAGTGAGCTGAGGGCCAGCCTGAACTACAAAGTGAGACCCTGTCTCAAAAAAAAAAAAACTAAATATAAATGCAAATTTCCACAAAGCCCTTGGCAGACAACTAAACAACATGACACCAGTCAGAATAACGATTATCTCTAAACTCAACATTCTGGATTGCAGAGTTATCTTAGGAAAATAACTGTAGCAAAGAAAAACTGAATGTGGAAAGATGTTTGTCATAATGTTATTTCTATTAGAGGCAAGTTGGGTAGAGCAGACGCGCCTCCCACAAAGGGAGTCCTGCAGCAGATTAAAAGTTAATTTTAAAGGCTCTGCCACTGCACAAGAAGTGGTTTGCTTCCCAATACAAAGTTTAATAAAAGGAAGACACAAAATTGCACATATATAATACAGTATATGTCATAAATAGAAATCTAGCCCTCAGATCCAGCAGGGAGTCCCACATCAGAAGCTCACAGCTAGGGCAGATTTCAGAGGAATTTTGGAAACTTTGGGCTCAATAATTCCACAGTATGGATCAGCCCATCCTCTTTATTCCCGCTTCTTCTCACGAGCCCTCCCAAAACTGTTACCCTCTGTTCTTGTAAATCTTCCTTCGGGCTGGAAAATGCCTCCCTCATGTGGCAGGGCCTGGGTGCCATCCTTAGCACAGAAAAGGAGGGGAAGAAAAGGAAGGAGAGGAAGACAGAGAAAGAGGAGAAGAAGAAAGAAGAAAATTGAGATTCTTCTTTGTCTTGCGGCTTCCTCTTACCCTCCACCAGTAGAAACTATGTTCCTCATTTTTTGTGAGCCCTCCCTCTTCACCTGCCTTTAACACATTCAATGAAGTTATGCCCTATTAAATTTTCTTTTTTTTTTTTTGAGACAGGGTCTCGCTTTGTAGTTCAGGCTGGCCCTGAGCTCACTATGTAGCCCAGGCAAGCCTTGAACTCAGCAATCCTCCTGTCTCTGCCTCCTGAGTGCTAGGATGACAGGCGTGAGCCACCACACCTGGAGCTGTGGTATGTGGTATTGATTGCTGGTGGGCGTGAGTCTCCACGCCCAGCATGGTATGTGGTTACCGGGGATCAAACTCAGGACCTCACGCTTGCGAGGCAGGTGCCGGAACCACTGAGCTAACCCTCCGGCCCATTAAATTTTCTTAATGTAGAACGTGCCAAGGGCTGGGCATGTAGCTCCGTGGCGCTGCGCTTACCTGGCAAGTACAAGATCCTGAGCTCCATCTCTGGGACAAAAAAAAAAAAAAAAAAGTAACAGAAGGATTGCAAAGAAATAACAGTATTTGTTAGGCTGGGGATTAAGAGAGCATTTAGAGGTTTTTCTTCCTTTCATGTTTTGCTCTACAGATTTCTAAGAAGTTAGGCGCAGGCCTGTAGCTCCAGGGCGGGGCATCTAGTGTGGGAAGCAGGGTTTAACCCCTACGCTATCTCAAATCAGTCTCGGACAGCTACGTTCCATAGACATAAGAAAGTCAGGGCTGGAGATTTAGCTCAGTGGTTCTGGCACCTGCCTCGCAAGCACAAGGTCCTGAGTTCGATCCCCATAACCACATACAATGCTGGGCGTGGTGACTCACACCCACCAGCCATCAATATCACACACCACAGTGCCGGGCGTGGTGGCTCACGCCTGTCATCCCAGCACTTGGGAGGCAGAGGCAGGAGGATTGCTGAGTTCGAGGCTTGCCTGGGCTACATAGTGAGCTCAGGGCCAGCCTGAACTACAACGCGAGACCCTGTCTCAAAAAAAAAAAAGTGCAAGTTCTTCCGAAATAAGCACGTTTATTATAAACGTGAAAGACAAGGCATTTTTGAAAAAAGCTAAGGAAGAGGGTCTTACCCCATCACTGTTGTCACTTCTCTGAAATCTACAGCAACTATGTGACTCAGAAACCAGCTGACCACAGTCATTACTGCTGCACAGGCCAGGCTGGACCAGCACCGCACAAGCCCTCCAAGGCTTTGATCTCAAAGGTGACACGAACTTTTGTCCCCCTGAGCAGTGAGGGGTCTGACAGGCTAGGTCACGAGTGCTAGTCATTCCGCGCTGAAAACATTCTGAGAATTTCTAAGGACTAAGTTCTGAACAGGACAAAGCTGGCAGGGCACTGGCAGTTGTACGGCCTTTTGACAGTATCACCATTAAGCATTTCTTCTCATGGGACCTCGCAGAGACAATATCACATGAAGTTGGTTCTCTTCCGGCTGAGGGTAGGGAAACTCCACAAAGTCCCCAGTCTGATCGGCTCCACGTCTGGTTCCCCTCTGCACTATTTCAACAGCTCAGTCCCCCAGCGCATCAGAGGGGTGGGTGTCTATGGGCGCATCTCAGCTGGGCAGTGGGGGAGCCTGCGTCTGCAGGACACAAACGCAGTATTTGGTAGCTTCCTCCATTACAAATGTTGTTGACGTCCCCCACGGTGGTGCCACTGTAATCCCAGCCACTCCAGAGGCTGAGGCCAGAGGATTGCAAGCTTCAGGCCTGCCTGGAAAACTTAGCAAGACCTTGTTGCAAAATAAGATAAGAAAGTCTGAGGATGAGGCTCTGTGCACTTGCCTAGCATGATCAAAGTCCCGCCCCGCAAAGATTTTTGAAAACATTTTTCTTTGGTGTTGAATGCGTAGAAAGTAAAGATATCAATGACAAAAAAATATTTCTTTCTTTTTTTAAGCCCTCTTGTTATTCCACGTCACATATCAGACCGAATGTTGATTGGAAAAGCTTGAAATTTAATAACCAACTACAGATTTATGGAAGAAGATGATTTTAAAGTGGAAAGGAACACTGAAGGCTTTTTTTTATCTCAGACCAGGAGAATGCAGAAGGGCTTGAAATCAGCTCCCGGTCTTGTTCCAAGTTGCTGTCCCATTCAATATATCAAGGACCGATACATCTGGTCAGAATGGGCAGCAGCCAGGGTTTCCCATTTTAACCAGCTCCTTCATGAAAATCACGAACAGTTACAATATATATTAAAGCTGCTTTTTCTTTTTCTTTGTGATTTTCTTCAATCTCTGAAATACAGCTGCTGATTCACACATCTCTGTAGTCCAGAAAGTAACCTAACAAAGCCTGCACTTTTCTAAGAAAATTCGAGTCAAATTATCTGTGGCCAAAAAGCTTTTATTTTGAGATTTCTGATTTTATTCTACTGTAAACCAGTACCTATGTAAAATATTATAGATGGGAATTATTAAACAAATGGAAAATGTTAAATACAAACTTATTTTCTTTTTAGCTCCTAAATATAAAATTATTCTATTAAATCACAATGGCAGTGTCTCAACACCTACTTCCTATTCCTCTACTCACCTCCTTCTCTACCAATAACAAACACTTCAGGGCTAATCCTTGAGAAGCTCTGAGGCAAAACACAGCCCTGCTGTTTGATCTGGACCCAGCGATGTTAGGAAGGCCACTCGTGGGACCAACTAATGCTACCCATCATGCATCTCTGTCCCTACTCAGCCATTTTGAAAACATGGCTGAATATCCAAAGTCTCTGCCCACGGTCACCATTTGATTTGTATAGAAAAACCAAAGTGTCCAATGTCCTGATTTTACTCCACCAAGTAAAGAATAGAGGGGGTTCAGGTCATAGAAGGCTTACAGAATGGGCTGAGGGGATTGGGGACTTTTTTTTTTTTAAACAAGGTCTCACTTTTTTTTTTTCTTTAGTTTGTAGTTCAGTCCAGCCCCAAACTCACTACATAACCCAGGCAAGCCTTGAACTCACAGCAGTCCTCCTGCTTTTGCCTCCCGAGTGCTTGGAATTACAGGTGTGAGCCACCATGCCCAGCACTGTGATATGTGGTATGGGGATCAAACTTGGGACCTTGCACTTGCCAGACAGGGCTGGAACCACTGCGCCAAATCCTCAGCCCCAGCACTTCATCTTGAAAGCAGTGGAAAAGTGTTTACAAGTCAAGAAACACACACCTTGAGTCATATTTGAGTTCTAGAAAGATAGGTCTGCCTGCAAGGTGCAGCATGATTCTGAGGGAAGCCAGACACATCAGGAGAGGTCTGCAATTGTTTCGGGGGAAAAAGAAAAAGATGATACGGCCTGAGGTCAGGCCGTCCCAGTAGGAGTAAGGATATAGATTCCGCTTCGTGTGCAATTTAGGGGCCTGGGGCATTGAACGAATATGAAGAGCAGGGAAAAATCGTGACTCCCAGAGTTTGACTCGAAGAACTAGATGCCTGGTGGAACCTTCCCCCTAGGATGGAGAGCTAGGCTGGGTGCGAGCCTTCTGTCCCACGTGGTGATCTCTAAACTGGAGTCTGTTTGGTTTTGTCTTTTTTTTTTTTTTTTTGAGACAGGCTCTCACTTTGTAGTTGAGGCTGGCCCTGAGCTCACTATGTAGCCCAGGCAAGCCTCGAACTCAGCAATCCTCCTGCCTCTGCCTCCTGAGTGCTGGGATGACAGGCGTGAGCCACCCACTTCCGCCGTTTTGTTTTGTCTTTTGTCTTTTGCGGTACCAGGGATCCAACTTGGGCCCTCATGCACCCAAGGTAGGCACAGTACCACTTGAGCTGAATCCCCGGCCCACCCTTGTCCTGATGTTGACTCTTCAAATCTCAAGAGTAACAGGGGTTGGCAACCATAAAATGGCTATTAAGAATGTTAAAACAACACGGGGAAAAATGTACTAAGTAATATTAGGTAAAGTAATAAAAATGCAAATTAAAACAAGGTAAAGTTCTTCCTCTGTTGAGTTGGCAAGAGAGAAAAAAGAGATTTTTAATTAAAATACCCAGAACTGCCAGGGGTGTGGGAACTCTGGCACACTCGCACGATGCTGGTGGCAATATAAATTTGTACAAACCTTTTGGAGAAAACCTGGCAAAATGCATCAAGAGTCATGAATAAGGTTCATATCCTGTGACCCCGTAATTCCACATCTGGAGATCTTTTCTAAGGAAATAACTCAAAAATACGGGGAAATGCACTATGTACACAAAGATGTTTATCACTCCAGAACGTGCAAATAACCAAAATGCCCAATAATAAGAGGTTGATTAAATAAATCATGATAAATTTATTTTTTCCTAACAATCATGAAACGTAATCTTATGAAAATTGGTAATAAAAAAGAATGATTGTGCTATACTGTCAAATACATATGTAAAATATATGTCTATCCCAATTATATAACTGTCATAAGAAAAAGAGCAGAAGATTTAGCTCAGTGATTCCAGGTGCCTGCCTACCAAGTTCAAGGTCCCTAGTTCCATATACAACAATACCAGGCATGGTGACTCACGCCCACCAACAATATGCCTGTAATCTCAGCACTTGGGACGCAGAGGCAGGAGGACTGCTGAGTTTGAGCTTGCCTGGGCTACATAGTGAGCTCAGGGCCAGCCTGAACTATAAAGTGAGACCCTGTCTCAAAAAAAAGATTTTCTAGATGAATTTCCCAAATGCATTATAGTTTAAAATTGTATGTAATAGAAACCAAAATATTATGAAGAAAAATGTTAAGTGAAAAAAGAAAAGTAGAACATTTATCTTTTAGGTACAAATAAATATGTGTTTACTCATGGACCAAAAATGAAAAACTACTACTTCTGGTAAAAGGAAGTAGTTGGCTGTTCTAGGTAAAGGATTTTCAAAAGTCTTCACTAGAATTACAATATTATTTGTGAATCATATTTATTTCAAACTATCTACCTCATTTCTTTCTGTGTATGCATGTGGTTTTTTTAGACAAAGTCTCAGCATGCAGTCCAGGCTGGCCTTGAACTCACTGTGTTGCCCAGACTGGTCTCAAAGTCAGAGTGATTCTCCTACCTCAGCCTCCTGAGTGCTAGGATTGCAGACATGTGCCTCCATGCCTGGCATCTACCATATTTCCAAAAGCCCTCATGAAAGCTCTCATTTCTTAAGTCTTTTCCCATTTTCTGATCAAACACTATTGCTGCTTCTTTAATAACTTTCACTTTGGTTTTTTTTTTTTTGAGACAGGGTCTCACTTTGTAGTTCAGGCTGGCCCTGCGCTCACTATGGAGCCCAGGCAAGCCTGGAACTCAGCAATCCTCCTGCCTCTGCCTGCCAAGTGCTGGGATTACAGGTGTGAGGCACCACGCCCGGCACTGTGGTATGTGGTATTGATTGCTGGTGGGCGTGAGTCACGACGCCCAGCATTGTATGTGGGTACTGGGGATCGAATTCAGGACCTTGTGCTTGCGAGGCAGGCGCTGGAACCACTGAGCTAAATCTCTGGCCCGACTTTCACTTTTTTTTTGAGACAAGGTCCCACTTTGTAGTTCAGGCTGGCCCTCAGCTCACTATGTGGCCCAGGTAAGCCTCAAACTCAGCAATCCTCCTGTCTCTGCCTCCTAAGGGCTGGGATTACAGGCGTGAGCCACCATGCCTGGCACTGTGGTATGTGGTACTGATTGCTGGTGGCTGTGAGTCACCATGCCCGGTATTGTTGTATGCGGTTAACAGGGATTGAACCAGGGACCTTGTGCTTGCTAGGCAGGCACCAGAACCACTGAGCTAAATCTCCAGCCCACCCCTTTAACTTTTGGTTTTAGTTCTTGTGTGACTGGAACCCAATAACTGTCTAACTTCACTATTCATGAAGACATCTGGAAGTGACCACTAGGCCTCACCCTTGGAATCACCCTCACCCCCACCCAGGTGGGGCCCAAAACTTTGCATTTTAAACAATTTCCTCTGTGATGGACAAACTGCAGATGTGGAGGCCAAACTTCAGAAGCCGTTGTGGCCAGGGTCACAGCTGCCACAGGACAGCACCTGTGGGAGAAGGCCTCCTCTCCCCAGCCCTTCCCCATAGCTACTTAGCCTGACAGGCGACTCTGAAGGACCCCTCCTGTGCCTCTGGAGAGCTCACAGTGGGGTGCAGCCGCCACATTTGGAGCAACACCGAGGTAAGACAGGGTCTGACAGTGCTTGCTGGAGTCTGCACCGATTTGGATTCTTTTAGCTGGAAGTAACCGACATGGAATTTAAACCATGAACAAAATAAGAGTCAAATTTTTAAAAATTAAATATATCCGGGCCAGAGATTTAGCTCAGTGGTTCCGGCGCCTGCCTCTCAAGCGCAAGGCCCTGAGTTCGATCCCAGTAACTACATACAATGCTGGGCGTGGTGACTCACACCCACCAGCAATCAACACCACATACCACAGTGCTGGTGTGGTGGCTCACGCCTGTAATCCCAGCACTCAGGAGGATTGGTGAGTTCGAGGCTTGCCTAGCCTAGGTAATGAGCTCAGGGCCAGCCTGAACTAGAAAGCAAGACCCTGTCTCAAAAAAAAAAATTTTTTTAAATATAACCACAAACCTGACCTGAGCTGGTTTCCCGGGCTGGCTGATGCAGCTGCTGGTCAAGGTGGCCAAAGGCACTGCTGAGTTCTCCCTTTCTGCATGCCCCCCGCCCCCCGAGAAACCGCCGGGGGCTGAGCGCGGCAAGCAAGGCGCCCTCTGCCCAGACAGCCCACCTGGCACTCTGTCTGCACCACGCCACCTGTGCCCAAGGCCCAGCGGGGGCCGGCCCCGTCTCTCAGTGCCTCGGTCTTGCACCCTCCATGTTTAGATGCTGGCGTGGCACGAGGCCTGAGGCCTTCCAGGCCCTGCTGGCCGCCTCTGCCTGCCTCCGCCTGCGCTGTGACGCTCACTTCCGCCGTCGCACTCCCCGAGGCCCACCCCGCTGCCTCCGGGCCGGCTGAGCAGCCCCACTCCGCCCCTGTGTGTGAGGGCCTGGGCGGCAGGGACGGCACGCGTGTCCCGGGGTCAGCCGGGGGCCCGCCGTGCAGCGAGGGTGACTGTTAGGAGACGACAAGACGCTCCCCCAGAGACAGACGCCTCCGCCCGGCAAGGGGGTGTCCGCCCACCCGTGGCCTGGGAATCAGGGGAGGCAGCGCCAGTGAGCCTGACAGACACGGAGAAAGCTCGGGAGCCTGGCATCGTGGCTTCTGTCCCACCAGCTCACAAAAATGCAGATAAAGTGACATATGGCGTGGAGAAGAAGGTGCCTAATCAAAGACAAGGCACAGGCCTGTCCTCAGGGGCCCCTGGGCACACGGACGAGGGTGGCACTGAGGCCCCCGGGGCTGAGGTGAGATAATGTCTACTTTGCGGGGACTAATGGAACTATTTGAACTGAGTCCTCAGGGGTAACAAGGAAACCACCAGGCGAAGGTGGTCAAGGGCAGCATGGCCGCGGTGGGGGGAAGCAGGCTGGGCTATCTAGAGGCCTCGGGCCTGGAGGAGGGTGGAGGGTGGGATGGGGCCCAGCGGCTGTTGGCCCAGGGAGGGGTTAAACCCTGTGGGGAAAGGTGAAGCTTTTATCTGCTAAGCCCGAGGGAGCTCCGAATGGTTTCAAGCACAGAAAAAAAAAACTGGCCTCGGAGTTCAGGACAGACAGGAGGGGGGAAGCAGTTGGTGAAGCTATGGGGCCAGGCAGGGCGCTATGCCCATGAAGATGGGGAGAGAGGCCTGAGAGACCCTGTGGGGGCGGCCACCAAGGCACCCAGCCCGTTCGGCATCCCGAACCTTCCAAGTCCTTTTTACACGCTACCCACACGGCCGCTCCCCGCTCCCAGCCCATCCTGCCTCGCTGCTTGGCTGCGAAACCCTCAGGCAAGGAGATTCCAAATGCTGACTGCATCTTCCTTGGCCCGTCTCTACTTTTGGCAAATAAACCGGTGCCGTTTCCCCAGAAAGCTTTTCTTGAACTTCATAAAGTTAGCAAAGAGGAGAAGTGTTAACAGTATGATCTGTTGAGTCCCAAATTCTAATCCCAGCCCTAACACTAGCCCAGCTTTTTCACTCCCCAAAGCTCTGCCAAAACCCTAAGAGAAGGTCTGTGCCAGACGTGGGGAATTTCAGCTGAACAAGCAGGCCCGGGTCGCGGGCACCGAGAACTCGCAGACACTCTGGGCTTTGGGCCTGGTCGGGGCTAGGGGAGGCACTGGCAGGTGGCACAAAAGGCCCACGAGGTGCTTTTCTTTGGAAACAAATATTGTAGAGTCAGGGCCGGACTAA
>PVIC010021918.1:0-28134 GCA_004025085.1 Thryonomys swinderianus
GGAAGAGGAAGAGGAAGAATGAGAAGAAGAGGAGGATGGGGAAGAGAAGGAGGGAAGAAGAGGAGGGAAGGAGGAAATAAAAAGTTAGAAGATGAAAAAAACAGAAGAAGGAAGAAAGGAAGGAGAGAGGGAAAATCAGAGAAGAGAAAATCTTGTGGGGTTCCCATTCATGCTGGAGAGTTCCAGCCTGTTCATGATCCACCAAAACTTAACATCTCTCTTCACAACTGCCTGCCCTAAAGGTATCAATCTTTAACATATGCTTACAAAGACTAACCAGCAAACATATTTGTGTCAAGTCATATCTCTGGGATAACTCCCCTAAATATTGTGAATGTGAACTGATTGTGTCAATTCAAGTAAGAAACACCTGACAAAATTGGCTCAGCATAATTCTGATGTGGTTGGGAGGATATACTGAAGACAGAAAACCCTAGGATAGGTTCTCACCTGAATGGCAGAAAGGGGAGATGAAGAATGAAGGTTCATTTCTGTTCCTTACAAGGAGCTCCAGTCTTGACTTTGCACATGCTCTCCTGGCTTCCAGTGCAGACCCTTTAGCCTCCAGAACAGATCCTTCCACCTTCTGGAATAAACCCATTAGCCTCCTGATATAGACTCACATAGAACACTACCCCGAGCTCCAGGCCTTCAACCAGACCCTACAGATCTCAGTGCAAAGAGGGACCTTTTGCACTCTTCCATGCCTGACTCTGGACAGCCATTGTTAGCCAGCCTTGTAAATTCTTATATATTTGGGTATCTTGCACTAAATGTGTTTCTCTTGGAAGTACTGACTGATACAAAGGTATATACATGTGTGTGTGTGTGTATATATGTATATATATACACATATATATTATGTATATGTACATATTTTATAAATTCATATATATAAATATATTGTATATATTCTCCCAGTGGTTTTTTTTCCCTCTGAAGGAAAAATTACTGCTACAACACCAATGTTATAACTTCCCCATATTTATTTTCTCTATCCCTGGGATTTTCAATATAGTCTTTAAATGACAGTTTTAGTATTGTGTTTTCCCGGAGGAGATCTGGGAAACAGAATTCCACCCTGCAGATCTTCTTGAAATATAGTTTAAGCCCAGGCAGCAATAAAAAGGAATCCCAGAGACTGTGGGAGAGGAAATGGAAAAGGGAACTGTCTATATCAAACAACTCTAAAAGGTCAATAAAGCTGCAGAAAACTCACACAAGGAATCCCTTTTACTATCCATATCCTGAGTCACCTGAGCTTGTGCTCTGCCCAGTTGTCAAAGATGTAGAGAAAGAACTGGCAAATAAGATTTCACACCAGCATATCCAGAGTGAAGTCAAATAAGTCTTTCCTATAGAAGATTTTGATGACTGGAGCCTTATGTCAGAATCCTCTTTGCAATTTATGTACTATTCTAAGAATGCTTAAAGGAAGCAGTATCACAATTGCTAAAATGGCAGAAAATTCAAGGAGGTGGTGAGCAAGACAAAGCATCCTTATTTCATGCTAGCACCCCTTTAGCTTAGCGCCTTAAAATATTTCAGGGAGGGGCTAGAGATTTAGCTCAGTGGTTCCGGCTCCTTCCTAGCAAGCGCAAAATCCCTGGTTTGATCCCTGGTCACCACATACAAGGTAGTCACGGTACCCCTTGAGCTAAATCCCTGGCCCCTAACCACATACAATAATACTGTGCGTAGTGACTCATGCCCACCAGCCATCAGTACCACACACCAGAGTGCCAGGCGTGGTGGCTCACGCTTGTCACCCCAGCACTCAAGAGGCAGAGGCAGGAGCAAGGCTTGCCTGGACTATATAGTGAGCTCAGGCCCAGCCTGAACTACAAAGCGATACCCTGTCTCAAAAAAAAAAAAAATTCACGGATTGCATACACATGCTGGGGACTTCAAAAGTAGCTTTGATTTAATATTTGTTCCTGGTGCGTGATGACAAAACTGTGAGCCAAAGCCAACAGTAACATCCGGCTAACTTGAAAGGTTCTGTATGTAATAGATTCACTCTTACTTGTCCATACAAATGTGCTTATGTTCATCTTAATAATTCTTAATTCTCTTTGATCCTTTCTTCTAGAGGCCAATGCAAGAACTTCGTACTCTTCAATTCAATGCTTAGCCCAAGGATTTCTGGAAATTTCTATAGATATATTGCATGAAAATCCAAAGTTTAAAATTCTTCAGGGGGCACGGCTATACTATGCTCCCTGGGGCCTTCATGCATAAAAGCCAGTCTACACAGAAGTGGATACCATTGTCGCTACCCCCAGCCAGTCACATTTTGTCATCTAGACTTGAAATAATTGCCATCGTGTCTTATTGAAAGCAACTCTCCCATGAAGATTTTTAGTGCTTACATAATTTTAGTTTTCTCCTGGGCATACTGGTGAATCATACTTCCCTTGCAGTTAGTCAAAGGCATAAGACTAGTCATCCTCGTGAACTATGACCATAAATCACATGAGCCACGTTCAAACTGAGGCACTAATTTCTTGTCTGAGGCTGTCCAGTGCTTGCTCCGCCTATGGGATAACTAAGGAGGCAGAGTGCTTTCAATACTGCAGCTATCTAAAGATGCTCAAGCCTCCACAAGCCAGAGGCCCTGACTACAGATCCACAATGGACCGGAAGAATAATGCTTAGCTATAGTAGCTTACTAGGATTTGAGAGTTTGAAGTTTACTAGTTCTTGCAGCATAAACTTTTCCATTTTAATATAATCTCCTTTGGCTTACAAACCTTCTACCAGGTCAAGCTTTGAAACTGCTTTAAAAATAGTTTTATTCTCTTTTAATGTTCAAGTCTCATATCCACTGTGAGTTTAGTGCCTGCTGGAAAACAGGCTAGGTAAAACTCTTGGAGACATTGGCTTAGGCAGAGACTTTATTAATAAAACCTCTAAAGCACAAAAACTAGCAGAAAAAATCAACAAATGGGATCTGATTCTACTGAAAAGCTTCTGCACAGCCAAAGAAGTCGCTGGCAGTGCTAGAAGACAACCAACAACATGGGAAAAAATCTTTACTAGCTGTGTGTCAGACAAAGGGCTATTATCGACAATATATAAAGAACTCAACAGATCAGCCTCCCCAAGTTTAAAGACCCAATTCAAAAATGGGCATCTGAAATGAACAGACACTTCTCAGGCAGAAGTCAAAGCAGCCAAGAAACATATGAAGAAATGTTCAACATCACTGGTCATTCGAGAGATGCAAATGAAAACAACACTGAGATGTCACCTCACTCCACAAAGAATGGCCGCTATCACAAAATCAACTGACGATAAATGCTGGCATGGCTGTGGGGAGAAAGGAACCCTTCTCCACTGTTGGTGGGATTGCAGACTTGTGCAACCATTGTGGGGATCCGTGTGGAGATTTCTCAGAAAACTAGGACTAGGGGTCCCATTTGACCCGGCTATCCCCCCGCTAGGAATATACCCAAAAGAATTTAAAAACTCACATTGGAAAGACAGATGTACACCCTTGTTCATAGAAGCTCAGTTCGTGATAGCTCAATCTTGGAAACAACCCAAATGTCCATCAACTGGAGAGTGGATAAAGAAGATGTGGGTTTTTTAATAAAATGGAGTATTACTCTGCCATAAAGAATGACAAGATTGATCCATTTAGGTGCAAATGGAGACACCTGGAGGATATACTTATAAGTGAAATCAATAGATCTCAGATATACAATTTCCAGATCTTCTCTTTGGCATGAACACCTGTAGATGCAAATGAGCTCTAGAAAGTATGACAGCTTTTATAGAGTGGAAAATTTCTATAGAAAACTTGGTGTGGGAATGTGATGAGGGGAAGGAATAAATATGATACAGAAAGAAAATGAAAGAGCATATATAAAGGGGGTGAGGAGGTATGGGTGGGTAGGGATATGGGTAAAAATGAGAATTAACTTGTGTCATATACTGGTACAAATTCCCCAATGTTATACGTGATTTTGAGATGTATATAAATTGTACCAATAAAGAATTCAATTTTTAAAAAAGAATAGTTTTATTCTCACTACTGTACCCTCAAGTCATCTTTAAGGTTCTCAGTTGCACAAAATGGGAACGATAACTGTCTTTGGCTTATAACTCACCAAAATCTCTGGTCCAAACATAATCTGCTGTATATCTAACTATCTAACCATCATTTATTTATTTAAATAATGTAATGGGCACACATGCATAAGATAATTGCCATTGAGCTATTGAAAGCAGCCCTCCAGTGAATCAACCAATAAATTTAAAACCTAGGATATTACAATTTACAGCTAACTATACATTCCTCCCAAATTCTATAATTCTGCCTACTTTTTAAATACACATGATTTTATCATTTATCCTTCCTTTGTTATAAACATGTATTCAAGTACACAGTCTTAGCACATATAATTGTGAGATATAAAATTCAAAAATAATAAAGGCTAACTCTGATTTCCATCTGCTTGATTATTAATGAGATTGGAATTTCTATGTGTTATTGGCCAAACATATTTCCTTTTCTGTACAACCCATCTCTTTACTGATTTTTGCACTAGAGTATTAGCTTTTAATCCCTGATATATAGAAGTTCTTTACAGGTACTTGATGCCAATCACTTAGCCATTATATGTGCATTAATTGTCTTAACCCATTTTGTCTTTTACATTTTATTTGAAGTATTTCTTGATGAATAGAAATTTTAAATTTTATCTCTGAAGAATTTGCGAGACAGGGGAAGGGGACAGATTGGATCCCCTGGGGGATATGAACCCAATTGCTATGTTCTACAGTAAGACACTGAACTACTATTGTTTGCATTCTAGACTGGTCAGGTCAAAAAAGATCACAAGTTATAAAAATTAAAAAACACACACCAATGTGCTTTTGCTGTGTGACTGACCATTCAATCCAGCCACCTAAAACATTCTTTAAAATGAGGAGGCTACGCAAACCGGCACCATTCCTATTATGGCTGAAATCCACTGTCACAAGAGAATGGACTGTGTGATTAAAATTGAAATACCTTTAAATATATTCAAAGTAAGTTTCAGCACAGAATACTAGCTTGGAATTTGAAAGATGTTTCTTTGAGGTTTTTAACCTGAAAGGACTAAAGAGAAACCATTTGTACATTTTAAACGTAAGTGCAACTCATTATATCACAATGTAAAATAACATTATTAATACTATTTAAATGGAAGCTCAATAAAGAGAACGTTTTCCTGATTTTTCGGTCATATTTCTTTCTGTGATGCTCATGCTAGCATAATAAAACCTCTGGACAACCTATTTGGGATCCCTTTTGTCTCTCAAGAGTAATTGTTAATCCTCATTTATATTCCCCATTTCAATTCCCCCCAATAAATTTTCCTACTCTTAACCTCCATCTTTCCTTAGAATTCATTCTTTGACTTCAGGGAACACAAACTTGGCATATATGACATTTAGCAAGTTGGGAGTTACATTTTGTTTTATATCATTTTGGAGGTTCCATCAAGATAATTTGAAGGAGAAGCTGCCAAATTCAAAGTGATCCAACAAATGGAACCAATGACAAATATGCCACACTCCTTTTACCAGGATCCACTACATTGACCTTGTGAGGAGAACTCATAACTGCTCAACTGTAACATGACTTGTATATATCCAAGACCCATTAGATTAGCTCTTTAGAGAAGGCCTCTAACTGTTGTCTCCCTTACGCCAACCCTTCTCAGCTCTAAGCAGCTAGACAGAAACTATGCCCCTTCTCTCTTAACTTCAGTTAGGGTTACTTCTTCAGAGAGAGGAATATTATAGGCAGCTAAATTAGGTAGAAGTATTATAAGCAGTCAGGCAGGGTTAGGCCGTCAAGGGAGTCAGTACAGAAAATTAGAACACATCAAAAACTGTAGTTAAATGTGCGTCTAAAAAAGAATAATGTCACAATGACCAGATTTACATACTTCCCTAAGGGATTTTTAAAATTCACTTTTATTTGTATATTTTATACATACATCATGATCACCTTCAACATTGAGAATTTGTACCTGTACATAACACATCTCTATTCTTTTTTTCACACATCTCTGTTCTTCTTCTTCTTTTTTTTTTTTTTTTTTTCTTGCGACAGGGTCTCGTTTTGTAGTTCAGGCTGGTCCTGAGCTCAGTATGTAAGCCTTGGCAAACCTCGAATTCAGCAATCCTCCTGCTTCTGCCTCCCAAGTGCTGGGATTACAGGCTTGAGCCACCAAGCCTGGCATTTGTGGTATGTGGTACTGATTGCCAGTGGGTGTGAGCCATCACGCCCAGTATTGTTTTATGTGGTTAGGAGGGATTGAAACAGGGACCTTGCCCTTGCTAGGCAGGCACTGAAACCACTGAGCTAAATCTCCAGCCCCACATCTTTATTCTTACTAAAAGCTTGAAGTTATTGGTACTACCCTTTTGAGATTTTCAATATAGATAAACCATTATATCATTAGGGGTGGGCCACCCTCTCCCACCCACTAGAACTGCCTGAGACTAAAGACAAAACTAGGACTACATATTATCAACTAAGGTTAATGATGTCATCCAATACCTTTGTTACCACTGGATCAGTATTAGCTAAGTGGCTATACTAATAATCTTATTAGTTTATTATAACTTCACCTACATTGTATCCACTCCCTGTGACTTTGCTCTATTAAACTTTCTCAGAGAAGTGGACTTGTTGGCAACCCATTTGGGAACCCTCTTGTCTCTTAAGAGTTATTTCTATTCCCTATTCCTATTCCTCACTCCAAAGCCTCAATAAATTTTTCAAGTCTTAACCTCCAGAGTCCCTTAGAATTCATTCTTTGACTTTAAGGAACATAAACTCAGCATATCTGACATCTAGCACGTTAAGAGTTACATTTTTCTCCTGTATCACTGGGACCCTGCTAAGCAAGAGAATTCTGGAAAACAGCTTCATTTCTATCTTTAGCATATGTGACAAGCCAAGAGGAATAAATCTGAAATAAAACTGGCTCTCCTTAACCCTGTCTGGCTCAAGAGATGCTCTAGACAAGCCATTCTATCAAGAGTAGTCTGAGAATTTCCTCACATGGCAGGCATTTGACTGGTGATTTCGTTGGTACAGATCAGCTCTCCCCATCTGTATCAGCAGAGATAAGAATTGCCGCTCTTCTACTTGAGAAAAGAACACTGAAAAGAAAAGGTATGAAGATATTTTTGGACATGAAAGGCTATCACAAGGATGGTGGGATACAATCAGTTTCTGTCTATCCAGAGCTTGTACAAGAGGGCAGGGCCTTCCAACTAAGTTAGGTAGAAATACTATGACAGTCAGTCAAGGCTAGGTCCTCACAAGAGTCAATGCAGAAGATAAGGACACATCACAAACTGTGGCTAGAGGGATTTGGATCATACATGAAGAGTTTCCTGACAGTGTTTAGAGGCACTAATTAAATAAATTAGAATAAGTTGGAGGAAATACACTGTGACAACTACTTATTTATGTATTTATTTTTGTGCTGCTCAGCATTCAACCCAAGGCTTCACATATATCAGGCAAGTGTTCTTCCAGTGAGCTACATCCTCACTCTATTGTTTTTAAGTTTATTTTTGAGGTAATGTGATAGTTAAATGTTATGTCAGCTTCAGTAAGAAATGCCCAACTCTTTGGATCAGCATAGTTCGGAGTGTGCTGAAAGGATTTAGTGAAAACAGAAGACCCAGTCTGGGTGTGAGTGGCACCAACCAATAGGCTTGTGGCCTGAATAGGGTAAACAGGAAATGAAAAAGGAAGGCTCACTTCTGTTTCTTTGGAGGAGCTCTGGTCTTCACTTTTACTTTGGATGATGTCTCCAGGCTTCTAGTGCAGACTCTTCACTCTGTAGTATAAACCTTTCAGCTTCCTGATACAGCCTTCCACGGGACACTGCAGTGAGCTCCAGGCTTTCAACCTTTGACTGGATACTTCAGATCTCCAGTGCACAGACAGCCCTTGTATAATTTTCCACATCTGACTGTGGATGGACATTGTAAGCTTACCTTGTAAGTTCATATTATTTATATATCTTCCATTAAATCTGTTTATCTAGTAAACACTGACAGCTGATACAGACAGTTTCTCACTAAATTGGCCCAGGTTGACTTTGAGTTTGTGATTCTCTAGCCTTGGTCTCTGGAATAGATGTGTTATTCCTGCTCATTTACTGAGTGACTCAGAAAGCTGCTACTTTTGAGTAGGGCCCAGAAAAGGCTCTGCAACAGGTCCAGGCTATTCTACCACTGGGACAGTATGACCCAGAAGATCAGTACCAGGTAGAGATGCCATTTGGAGTCCCTGGCAGGCCCCTATAGATGAATTGTACTGGAGGCCTCTAGGATTTGTGAGCAAGCCCCTAGCATCATCTGAAGACAACTATTCTCCCTTTGAGAAACAGCTTTTGGCCTGCTCCCGAGGCTTAGTAGAAACTGAATGCTTGACTATGGAACACCAGGTTACCATGCAGCCAGAGTTACCCGTCATGAGCAGGATATGAACCAATCCCCCGAGTCATAAACTTGGATGTGCACAGCAACAGTCCATCATTAAATGGAGTGGCATATATGTGATCAGACCCATGTAAGTCACATGAAGTGTCCCAACATTCATGGTTCTTACTTCTTCTCTACTGCCTTCTGTTCCCAGCATGCACCTATGACCTCATGGCATGTACCCTATGATCATTTAACAGAGGAAGAGAAGACTAGGGCCTGGTTCACAGATGGTTCTTCACATTATGAAGACACCAGCAGCACCGCAGCCCCTCTGCAGGACATCCTTGAAGGACACTGGTGAAGGGAAATTTTCACAGTGGGCAGAACATCAGGCATTGCACTCCAAGGGAAAAAATAGCCAAATGTACAATTATATATCAGTTCACAGACTGTAGCAAAAGTCTAGCTGGAATGTAGAGAAGAGAAAATCTATTCTGAAAGAGTACAGTGTTATCATTTGTAACAGCGTAATTGTAACATGTTGGGCAACATTATGAACTTAGTGTTCTAGGTGGAGGTTAAGTGTGGTTTGAGGAGTTGAGTCCAGTTGGCAAAGAGTGGATTGTGATAATTAATTGTGATTTGTCAACTTGACTTGAGTAAGACTGCCTGGAAGATTAGTGCAATTCTGAGTGTGCTTGTAGATAGTTGAAAGGGCAGCCAACAAATTGAGGAGGGAGACTCACTGTGGGTGTGAGTGGTACAAACCAATAGGCTGTAGCCTGAACAGAATAAAAAGGGGAAAAAAGAAGGTATTGTGTGTGTGTGTGTGTGTGTATGTGTGTGTGTGTGTTTCTTGAGACTTGGTATTGTTATGTAATTTGGTCTGGCCTTGAACTCACTATGTAGCCCAGGCTGGCCCTGAACTCACAGAAATCCACCTGCCTCAGCCTCTCAAGTGCTGGGATTACAGGTGTATGCCACCACTCCTGGCTCTCTCTTTTTGAAGCATTCCTACAGTCTTGGATTTTGCTTCTGGACATTGATCTCTAGTTTCTTCAGCTTTTTTTTTTATATTTCTTCTGCCAAAACAAACAATAGCACTAAAAACAAAAAAGTAGTCATTTATTTCAATCAAAGATAAAGACATCTCTTTAACTCCTGGGCATATATTTCCGGGTGTGCAAAAGTTGGGCTCGTATGACAGCCATGGTCTGACCGATGGCAAGGCAAGGAAGAGAATGTCACTTTAGTGGGGAACATATAGATGAGTGACAGACAGCTCTGGGCCTGTAGACATAGGATATTCTTCTTGGCCCTGGGCCAGCTCTGAGAACAGAACACAGAATTGGAAGGAGGGTTCCTTTCTGAGTCTCCCTTTGTCCCCAAGACAAACCTCATCCTCTGAGCCTACCACTCCCTCTCCAGCCCTTTGCTTCCTGCCCTCCAATGTAGGGCGTTCTCCTTTGTGCCTCATCCCCTTCTCCTTGACCTGGATTGTCAACATCGTCAAAAGCCATAACAAGAACCTGTCAATGGAAGAACACATCAAGGAGAGAAGGACAGACTCCCTCATGACCCAGGGTCACAATTTCCTGAGCCAGTCAACTGAAGGATCACTAGCTAAACACAGAGAGGCAGCACAACTGGGCATATGCTCATCGGAGCCAGTGGCAAAACAAACAGGAGGCGGGAGGAGCAGTCCCAAGAGTCACAGCCTAATCCCTTCCACCACTAGCTACTTTCACCCCCACACAGCGCTGGGGTTCACTGCAGGAGAGGATGACAAGCTGGGGTGAAAGACACAGGAGAAACAAACAAAATATGACCAGAACTCATGCCATCACAGAAAGACCTTTGTGACAGTGTAGTACCTGGCACCCGTCTATGTAGTGGCACTGCAACTGGCAGAGACACAGTGGCTCCAGAAGCAAACAGTTCTTTCAGTTTCCACTGGTGCTTGCGTATCTGAAGCCCAAGGACAGAAAGGAAGGGGCTTCTGCAATAGATGACGCTCACACCTAGTCAGTCCGGACTTCACCCCTCTTCTTTCTCACTGGGGTGTCAAGAACAGCTGTAATAAGCCAGGGAAAATGAAATTAAGTTAGCTGGTGGGCAATCATGGTGAGAGGAAGCTGGGGGGAGAAGGCATCGGGAAGCCCTACATCCAGACTGAAGACAGACAGAGCCTAGGCCTGTTCACAAGCCACAGACATCTCCCCAGTGTCCTTCTGGATGCCTCATCTCACTGCCCCAACCCTCTCAGAACTGCAACTTGTCTTCTCATATCCCCAGGCAGCTGGCCGCAGAGATGTGGAGAGCTGTGTGCTCAGAGCCTAGCTTTGAGCAGGAAAGACCAGAGATGGCAAAACTACAATGAATGTGTCCAGCCCAAGACCATCATAGTGGCAGCCTGTGGTATGACAGAAGGAAGTATCCCTACCCTGAACCACTGTGAGGGATGATGCCTACTCTATGCATCCCTTCCTCTTTACCTGTGGGACATAGGGTCAATTTTGTCATAAAGGCACACAAATGTGAGTGCATAATACCCATGTTTATTCTTCAGTATATTTCTATCAAAGAATTATTAATTCTATAAGCTTTATTATACTAAACAATGAGTACTTAACAGGAAAAAATATCAAAAAATATGACATTGAATTTTAAATATTTATTGAGGGTTTACTAAAAAATCAAAATTTTCAACATTGACTGATTTTGGTGTACAAAGTCTAAAAAAGAAAACAAATAAATTCCTATGTGAACCAAATGAAAATACCAATAACACTCTACAAAAAAATAATCTTTGGCCGGAGATTTAGCTCATTGGTTCTGGCGCCTGCCTCACAAGCGCAAGGTCCTGAGTTTGATCCTGGTAACCACATAAACAATGTTGGGTGTGGTGACTCACGCCCACCAGCAATCAATACCACATACCACAGTGCCAGGCGTGGTGGCTCACACCTGTAATCCCAGCACTCGGGAGGCAGAGACAGGAGGATTGCTGAGTTCGAGGCTTGCCTGGGCTCCATAGTGAGCTCAGGACCAGCTTAGACTGGTCCTGAGTGAGACCCTGTCTCAAAAAAAAAAAATCTTTACTTCACTTACCATATTTCACTCTTCACATATGACAACAGCACGTTCCAATACACACATATTGCTTACACTGACAGCATATGTGTTTTGCCTTCCTAGCCTTGTTTTTTTTAATTGAATCCTTTATTGATACATTCTATATACACATCATGATCACACTCAACATTGAGAAAGTAGGTTAAACTTGATATCTCTCTCATCTTGCTGTTTTGTCAGGAAGTTTTTATTATATTATACAATATGGAATCAACAGAAACATGAAATATCAATAAAATAGAGTATTACAAATTATAATACATACTGTGGATTTAGAATAAACATCAACCTTTTCACATTAGCTGTTTAGTTGCTTACAAACCTAAAAGATATCACTAGAAATAATCCCATAGGGCCGGAGGGTTAGCTCAGTGGTTCCGGCGCCTGCCTCGCAAACGTAAGGACCTGAGTTCGATCCCCGGTTACCACATATAATGCTGGGCGTGGTGGCTCACGCCTGTAATCCCAGCACTCGGGAGGTAGAGACAGGAGGATTGCTGAGTTCGCGGCGGCTTGCCTGGGCACCATAGTGAGCTCAGGGCCAGCCTGAACTACAAAGCAAGACCCTGTCTCCACAAAAGCAAAAAAAAAAAAAAAAAAAAAAAAGAAATAATCCCATATTAGATACAATGAAAATACCAACATAATTCTACAACAAAAATATTTGCCTCAACTGTCACACCCAAGGCACTCTTCACACATGACAGCTGCATGTCCCATGCACATATCTCGCTTACATTGAGAGCACTTGTGCTTAGTTTTCCTTTTCTATGCGTCACACCATTTTGTGTTCTCTCTTCCCTTCCTGTTTTGTCAGGGACTACTATGTTGTACAATGTGCATTTATCAGGAAAATAAGATATCAATAAAATAAAATATTCACTATGTAATGAGTCCTTAGATGAGACATCAACATTTTCACATCAGTTGTTTACTTGCTTACAAAACCTAAAAGATAACACTAGAAATAAAAACCTATGTGAAATGAACAGACGCTTTTCAGAGGAAGATTTAAAAACAGCTAAGAAGCATATGAAGAAATGTTCAACATCACTGGTCATTTGAGAGATGCAGATGAAAACAACTCTGAGATTTCATCTTGCTCCACGAAGAATAGCTGCTATTTCTAAATTAGCCAGCAAAAAATGCTGGTGAGGTTGTGCAGAAAAAGGAACCCTTCTCCACTGTTGGTGGAAATGTAGATTGGTACAATCATTAGGGAGATCAGTGTGGAGATTCCTCAAAAAACTAGGATTAGAGGTCCCATTTGACCCTGCTATACCCCTGCTAGGGATGTACACAAAAGAATTACAAGATTCACATTACAGCGACATATGTGCACCCAGTTGGTGATAACTAAATCTTGGAAACAACCCAAATGCCCATCAACTCTAGACTGGATAAAGAAGATGATTTGTTTAATATAAAATGGAGTATTACTCTGCCATAAAGAGTGATGGGGTTGAGTCATTTATACTCAAATGGATGTTCCTTAAGGACATACTCTCAAGTGAAATAAACAGGTCACAGATGTGTAAATATCCTATCTTTTCTCTGGTATAAGAAACTGAAGTTGTAAATGTGTTCTAGAATGCATGATCAATATTGTGAAATAGTAAATATTCAAAGGGAAATGGGATTTAGGGGCAAATGAGGGGAAAGAAAAAATTGATGGTAAAAAGGGAAACAAAGCTTGTGTATATAGGGGCGGGGGTTGTAGGGTCAGTAGGGGAAGGGGAAAAATGAGATTTAAGTTGTGTCATAAACTGTTACAAATTCTCAATGTGGAGTGTAATTCTGATGTGTATATGCAATGTACAAATAAATTATGTTAAATTAAAAACCTATGTGAACTACAATGTAAATACAAAAGCCTACTACAGAAATAATCTTTGCTTAAACTGTCATACTCAAGGCAATTTTCACACAGAAGTATCACTTACACTATAGCACATATATTTTGTTTTCCTGTACTATCTTGTAGAACACAGTTGACATCTTTTTGGTTTTCCTGTTGTTGTAGTAGGTCTTTGTGATGCCGCATTTTCCTGTTCTTCTGTTAGCTCATCATATGCTCCACAATTTTTTTTTAGATAGGATCTCACTTTATAGTTCAGGCTGGCCCTGAGTCCAGGCAAGCCTCGAACTTAGCAGTCCTCCTGCCTCTGCTTCCGAGTGCTGGGATTACAAGAATGAGCCACCATGCCTGACATTGTGGTGTGTGGTACTGATTGCTGGTTGTCATTTTCACCATGCCCTGTATTGCTATATGTGGTTACCGGGGATCAAACCAGGGTCCTTGAGCTTGCTAGGCAGGCACTGGAACCACTGAGCTGTCTCCAGCCCGCTCCACAGTATTTTTACATGTAGTTCCCTGGACAGAAACACTTTGTTTTTCCTCTGCTATAAATCATCTCTTATGAGTTCCAGCCCTAATCCTCTAAGAAAATTTCTCTGTGGTATTTAGCACTTGTTTTGTATTGTTGTTGTTCTTGTTGTTCTTGTTGTTTGCAACACCAGGGATCAAACTCAGGCCCTTGTCCTTCAAGTAGGTGTGGTGCCACTGAGCTAAATCCCCTGGTCCCTGAGCATTTGTTATTTTCTTTGTAAACTATTAAACTATTTATGCCACATATGTTTAGGATTGAGTAAAACACAACCATTGGTCAATGCCTTGTGTTACAAGTGACATTATAGTTACTGGATAACTCATTAACTTTTTCCCTGCCTTTGGTTTTCTTGTAGAAAGTTTCCATCTTAGGCTTCCATTTTGTCAAAGTTTCCTTATCAATATTTCCATCTTGATGAAATGTTGCCATTAGCAGTACCAGTTTGTTTTTCTTTGTCAATGTAAATGTACAAGGCCAATGTAAGTCTTTCTGAAATCCAAAGATTGTACTACACAATTCTGTTTTGAAATTTCAACATTTCATTTGGAATTTCTGTTTTGTTCCTGCATACAGTTCCTACACTGGTCAGTTTGTGCTTTATTAGCAAATGTAACATCTGTGGAAACTGGTAAACCAAGTATCACATGTCACATTTCAAATAGTTGGAGAGATCGGAGCAACAAGTCTGGTCACAGCATCCTTTGGTTTATTACTATGTGAATAAGGACCTGGTGGCCGAGTTCCAGGACAAATTTCTAAACTGAAGGCATAATAAGTCTTTGTATCTGCAAGGGCATAAATTTTTTTTGAGACAGGGTCTCGCTTTGTAGTTCAGGCTGGCTCTGAGCTCACTATGTAGCCTAGGCAAGCCTCGAACTCAGCAATCCTCCTGTCTCTGCCTCCCGAGTGCTGGGATTACAGGCGTGAGCCACCACACCTGGCAAGGGCATAAATTTTTATGCCATATGTTGACCCATCACTTTTCCATAAGTCTTTTAGATTCCTGCAATTACTATGAGAAATCCCTGCTAAGTATAGCAGACCTATCAATGCTTTCAGTTCAACTAGTGAGGTGACACAATTAATACATTTTTAAATAAGGCTACTGATACATACAGGACATTTTACTTTTATTTCAGCCTGTGTATATTTCACATCTTGTAGCTTTGTCTATTATATTCTTCAACATTGAATGACAATACTGACATTATGTCCAATAGTGTTCACCCCTGCCAAGGTCCTCACTGCATTTTCCAACTTAGTTTTAACATCGGATAGTTCCATTTGGTTGTGTAATCATTTTGCAACATTTCAATATGTAGTCACATTGCTGTTTTCTTGATCATCTGAATCAAGGATGTCTGTATTTCCTATGCCCATATCAGTTGATTCTTGTTCCATTTCACTGTCACAGGAACTTTGGCTCACATGGCCAGCATTAAAGTCATCATCGTCTTCATTATCAGCTGCCCTGTTTCTCAGAACACCATATACTCAGTTCAGCGTGGAAAATATACTCTGAGCAGATCCATCTGTCTCCCATTGTGGATGGGATCATGGGGCCTCCTGTAGCAGACTTGCATGGGACATTGCCATGGGCTCCAAGCCCTCGACTGGATCCTTTGGGTCTCCAGCTTGTGCTCTTCTACATCTGACTCTAGTAAGCACTGGCTAATACACAGTCCAAGCTAAATTCACCTCTGTGCCTACTCCATGCCTAAAGAAAAGCTCAAGTCATGTTGTCTTAGTTACTTTATCAATGGGACAAAATACCTGGCACCTGCAACTCGAAGAAGGAGAGGTTTATTTTGGCTCACATTTTAGAAATTCTAGTCTTTTACAGTTGTTTCACTCCAAACAGAGGCAGTATAGGGGAAGAGGTGGGTGCAGGAAAGCTGTTCACCTCATGGTAGATAGGAAGCGGAGAGAGTAAATGAAGAAAATATATCCTTCTAGGTCACCAGTGGTGACCTGTCTCTTCTGACCAGACCTCACGTCCTAACACCAAATCAGCTGTAATGTCCCGATAATCAAGTCATCTTCCAAACACAGAGAACTTTGGGGGCCATTTCAAATCTAAGCCATTAACACACACTGGCTATTCTTCCTCAAGTTCAGATTTCAAGTGAACCTTAATGCTGTCAGCAAGCACTCTGCTTTTGTACCTCATTCACTCTCTCCTCCTCCTTAATGAATATTACATATCCTCTCCTCTCTCTGCAAACTACTGACACCTTTTCCTTGTCTCATTTCAGCTGACCTTGCTGTCTGTTACATTCGAGAAAGTGGAAGGAATACGAAAAAAAGTTCTTCAGACTCTCATCGCCATATCTATATACTCTACTGAGCTGCTTGTTGCCACCAATGCCTTTCAACCCTTCAACATATCCAAGATCACATGCATTTTTGCCTAGCCTATGACCTTGCTCCAGCAATTCCTCTCTCTCCCCCCACTGGATCAATCCATGCTTTGCACAAACATGCTGTTAGCTCTCTAAGAGACCCCTTTTCCTTCTCCACCTGCTTCCCAGCTACTTTCTCATTTTGCTGCCTCATTCCCCTTCATAGCAAGCTCCTCAGGGGAACTGTGTCCACTCACCTCTCATTTCTTTACACGCTTCTAATTAGGTCTTTCACCTCAACACACTGAAACTGAGCCTTTCAAGATCAGCAACAACTCCATATCGCTTACTTATCTGGTGATAAAAGATGATTTATGTAGTCTATCAAATCTTGATGTCATCCATTAAAAGATACATATTATTGGTACAAATTTCCCAATGTCGTGTGTGATTGTGAGCTGTATATAAAATGTACCAGTAAAGAATTCAATTTTTTAAAAAGATGCATATTATTTTGTGTGTGATATGAAAAGTAAAAAAATATCAAATGTGGAGCATTTAATAGGGCTCATCATGTAAATCTAGGGTTAGAAAATGGCTAGGCTCTCAGTGTAGGAGTAAAAAGGAAATAAAGCTACACATAGAAAAAACTCACAGAAAATACTATATGTCTCAATCTTACCTCTGATTAAGCCAAAAAAAAAATCTCCTGAGAATCTGAACCACAAACCAGTATTCAGACAAGCAAGTTTGCAGACTGAGTTTATAATACCACCATGGATTTAAAAAATAAAAACATGAGAATGCAACTTGGAGAAAAGTCAGATTAATAGTACCCCAAATGACAACCAAAAGCAAACACAGCTCTTCTCGAAAAATTTTAATTCAGTCTAGGGAAATAGCAAATATATGTAACATTCCAATTTTGAAAATGTTCTTCAGAAAAAGAAAAATGTGCATCATTGATTAGGTTTGAGAAACCATGGCTGCTAGACTTCAGAGCTCTGAGAAATGGTCATTAAAGGACATAGCTAAGCAGGGTAGAGTCACTCGGTACAAAACAATCTCCCCAATGCACTTCCAATTCCATTGCCGATGTCACAAGATTGCTTTGGGGAAAGTCAAGAGTGGTTTGGGTATGCTGTTCAAGAAAAGCAACTCATAAATATTCCAGTAGGTTTCACTCACAAGTGGCTAATTTTCAGATCTTTGGATAGCTAAATTTTTGAGGGAATGCCTTTGGGGATTAAAACCTAAAGGGAATGTAGTGCAATAGGATGGAGAAGGAGAAAGAGATGAGCACAAATCTGTCCCGAGATAGACCCCAACTTTAGTGTGATCCACAGAAACTCTAGGATGTTAATAGCACTTAGGAATTTTCCCACCTTGAGGCAAGGGGACTTGCCATTGGCTACCCTTGGGAAAGGTGAGGCCTTAATCTCCCAGCTGAGCTTCCTGTTATAGATGACAGTTCTAAGAAGCAGGGGACAGCTAAGCCATTAGCCAACACTAACAATACTGAGTGGTGATGTCTGGCCAGGCAAAGAGGGTCCAACAGAACTACCAGAACCACCCAAGGGAAGTATACTTCGCAATGTACTGGCAAAGCACTAAACTAGGAACATCACTCAGGCATAATCAAGGGGTGACAAATTGGACTCTGCCAATCCTCATTACATCTATCCCTTTTGAAGTGGCAGAAAGCAATTTGTCCTTCTTTGAGGATTCAATTTGTCTCAGTATTCAAAGCTGTTATGAAGTCACCGTGAATACTTGAATGCTGTGTTAGTCAATACTGAAGCATTACTCCCAGGAGAAATGGAGTTCAGTTCCTGAGACCTTCTGGTCACAACATTTTCATCAACCAATGAATGCATGACCTTGTTTTATGTGTGTTTCTGTTTAAAGACATCTCATTAAATGTATATTGTTGACTAATTCACATTGAACTTCTGGTCAAAAACACTATAACTCACTCTTGAACCCAGCTTTTCTAGCACACATAGGCACATCCCAGCCACCCTGTTCTTAAGAACCCTAGACAGCACTTTGTACTACGCTTAGCAATTTTCACCAGCACAACCACCCACAAAAACACAAAATTATGAAAAATATGACACTAAACAGACTGTGCCAGAGGCACTTGTTTGCAGTCTAAGAGCTAAAATAAAAGCTCAGAGCAACACCTTGCTCAACCTACGCTAGGAGTGTGTGCATCAGATGGCTGAAATATTCCAACACCTCAAACACATTTGCGAATAACAGTATGGCATTGATCTGGGGGCTACAAATAAATTTCAGTTACTTTGTAAGTTTACAAATATAGTAACCAACAAATAATGAAAATAAATTGTATGCATAGCACGTCATTTATTTTTCTGCCTTACACACTGAGTAAAGCCGTCTTCAGGAACCACAGACAGAGGTGCTCCCACCTCTAACAGCATATACTGATACTCCCAGCATCCCAACTCTTGCAGGGACATGTTGTGCAAATCACAGTCCTATAATTTTCTATTGATTATTTCTGGAGATAGCTCATATCCTGTAGTTGTGTGGGTATACATACAGCCACACAATCAAGGCCTGATGAATACTTTTCAGATATCAACATATATTCCCAAGATACTTAAGTGACTACAATTTGTTATTAGAGGATTTGGTAGATCTCATTCTTTTTTTTAAATTGAATTCTTTATTGGTACAATTTATATACATCTCACAATCACATATAAAATTGGGGAATTTGTACCAGTATATGACACAAGTTAGTTACCATTTTTACCCATATCCCTACCTGGAGGATATACTAATAAGTGAAATAAATAGATCACAGATAGGCAAATTCCAGATCTTCTCTTTAACATGAACACCTGTAGATGCAAATGAGCTCTAGAAAGTATGAAAGCTTTTATAGAGTGGGAAATTTCCATAGGAAATTTGGTATGGGAATGTAATGAGGGGAAGGAATAAATATGATTCAGAAAGAAAATAAAAGAGTATGTATAAAGGGGGTGGGAGGTGTGGGTGGGTAGGAATATCTCATTCTTTATGTACAGTGATGTCTTCTGTCTCATTTGGTGATGAATGGCTTTTCCTCTAGGACAAAGCAATCCTCCTTATTCGGTCGGTATATGCTTGAGAAATGTTGCTGAATATTGTGTTGGATTGTTCAAATTTTGTGCCAATAGCTAGGCTTTCCAGGACTTCCTTTTATCTGTGGCTCTGAGTTTTGGAGGCACAGGTACTGTACAGGAGTACAGTACAAGAGGTAGAAGAGAAGCATCCCCTATGATGCTATGCAGTCAGAGGGGATCAAAGATGGTGAGGTGTGCCTGCAGAGGCATCAGCAGGTCCCAGATGGTCTTCACAGTCCTATCCTCCACATCCAGCACTCTAGCTCCTAGTGGCTGCCACCAATCCCAAGCCCACCACCAGATACAACTTTGCACACGAAGAACCCACATCTTCCCATGACAACTCTAACAGCTCCGCTTTGTGGTCAACTGTACCCACTGGAGCTGCAGAGCCTAGGGTCTCCTTGGAAGCTCTGGTTCAGTCAGCAGCTCAGGGCTGATTAGTGAACATCTCCTTGCCCTTTGCTCTCTTTTCCCATTGCTTCCTCAGTGCCTCCTTCACTGGTAACATCTCATGTTCATATAATACACTTAGTGGATCTGGTATCATGACAGCTTTCAGTTTCTTCAGCGCCACACCTTACAACGTGTGTAACAGACACTCCTGTGGCCAAACCAAGGAACAGATCTGGAAGAGAGATCCCCACTGCCTGTAGAGTTGGCCTCTAGAGAATCACCTGAAACTGGCTCAGTTCTTCTATGTCATGATCCCTGATTATATACCTTCAATTTGCATTGCTCTTTATAATCTACAGTGTGCTTAATGTGTGTACTCTAGGGATTACCAAGACATGAAGGCTCTGGAGTTGGTTTCCCCAATTTACAGAAGAAGAAACTAAGGGTAGGGTTACTGAGCTAATATGTACAAGACTCAAGGCTCACATTCAGCCCTTCCATAAGATTCTGTCTACTTCATTAGGAAGATGCAAACATAACATTGAATAACACTGATGCCAAATATTCAAGTGGAACACCTGTTGCTAAAGACTAGTACCTTTACAGCAACACATTTTCACTAAGACAGCTTCTCCTTCAGTGATTTAATTTATATCCTACCATTAGCCATGTCCATTAAAAAGAAAAAGTACAAACACTTTCAGAAGGGCAAGTGGAATAAAATCAGGCCTCAGAAAATTGTATGGGACCAGAAGAGACTTAAATAATCATCTAGCACAGTAGACCCCTTTTCATTGTTTTAAATTTTTATTAGTACTTGTTTATAATACACAATTATTATATTCATCATGGGAAGCTGGCCCATATATATAACACATCTTAATTCTTTTTATGTCCCCTCCCCTTCCCCAGCCCTCCTGCTCCCCTCTCTCCATCTCAGTCTCCTTCCCTTCTGCAAAACACCTACCTCCCTATTTCTTATCTATCTTTTATTTTACTTTTAAAATTATATATATACATATATAGATATACAGATATTGCACTTTTCATATAAGGGAAACCATACAATATTTAATCTTATGTGTCTAATTTATCTCTTGCAACTCCTTTTCAAAATGAAAGTCTAGTCCAAGACTTCCTTGCCCTTCCAAGGGTGCCCCCCATGTTGGCAGCATCAGCAACACATGAAAATTTGTTAGAAACATCGTTTCAGGCCTTGTACATCAGAATTTCCAGTAGAGGGGCCCAGGAATGTGTGTTTTAGCAAGTTCTCCACATGATTCCTTCAAAATCACTGAAGTCTGCGATCCAGGGAGCTAAGTGACAAATCTAAGATCTCATACTTTAACTTGTAACAAATCCACCTCTTATGATTTTCAAATTCAAACCTTTTTCCAAATAAGCCACCATTCCCTCTTATGATTCATTCACTATTTCCTCAAGCAGGTCATAATTGAAAGCATTTATTTTGTACTATACCAAGAATGTAACAAACTATACCCCAAATTAATGTTTTTCTACACAACTTTTTCTCATAAAATCCTTTAGATGTTGGTTTTTAAAATAAATTATTAGGAATTATATCCTTCCCTATCAACTCATAATTTTCTTTCTCTTCCCTATTGACTTGTTCTCAACTCATGTTTTGCCCTGGCATATACTTATGCTTTGTTCTCTAAACAAGATCAACTGTGATGTTGAAAAATCTTAAAGTTTCTGAACCTAAGCCCAAAGTTATGTTTCTGACCTGTGTTTTCTGGAATCCTGAATTCCCAAATGCAAAAGAAGTGGGCCTACTTTATTCAAATCATTAACTTACTCTTCTCCAAAGTTACCCCACATATCTAGAATAACATTTCTCTTGGAACTTCAGACCTTTCTCTAAGGCATTTGGGGTACTATTACTGTAAACCACTTCAGATGAATCAATCACTCTGCTCAGATTTTTATGTTAAAGGCCTACCTCCTGGCACATGGTAAGAGGAAGAGAAAGTGGTGTCAGGTGCCCTGGATCAGCTTTTAGCTTGAAACATGGGAACTGTGCCTGTTGCCAGTTGCTATGAAGACACCTACTGTCTGCCTACAGTTGATGAGTCTCACCCCAAAAGACATGGCCAAAAATTTCTTTCCAGTGGGGTGTCCTGTATACCACATGCCTCCCCAGGTGTGATGGTTTGGATCTCCATGCCTTCCCAAAGCCTCATGCAGTCATAGGTAGCTGAATCTAGAGTATGATGCTAGGATTAAGGAGGCCTGATTACTAAATCAGTGCACTGATTGGTTTGGCACCACCCTAATCCCATTAGCCTGGATACAGTATAAGAGACAAAAAGAGGCTCATCTTCTCCCTTGTTGCTTTTATTGTATTCCACCACTACATACTGTTGCCCCTCTGCCATGGGCCACCTGGCCTTGGAGCCATCCACTTATGGACTGAAACCTCTATGAACTTTGAGGTAAGTAAACCTTTCCTCCTTTGACTTTGGATGTCAAGTATTTTGTCTCCATAATGAGAAAAGGAACTAAGACAGAATTTGGTACCAGAGAAGTGAGGTTGCCGCTGTGACATTACCTATCCACATGGCTCAAGAGTCTTTGGGACTGGCTTGTAGGAAGAGTTTATAAAGGTTTGGGGATCCCTGCTGCAAAAATAGAGCCAGAACACCTTAGAATGTACTATATGGAACATTCTGGTTAGAGCTCAAAAGATCAGAAAACCGGTAAAGACCACTGTCAGGAGGTTTCTGCTTGGAAGGGCTGCATTGGCTGCCTAACTTCAGACAATGTGTGTTATGCCTTGCCATAATGTTTGTCTGCATTTTGCTCGTGTCCAGAGACTTTGCCTGAGACAGAGATGAAGGGCAGCTGACTGATTAATATGGCAGAAGAAATTTCAAGGCAATCTAACTTTGAGACAGTGGCATAGCAAATGTTGAGGGCTTTTAGCCAGATTTATGTTGAAAATCAAGAGTAAAGAGCCCAGCAAAATGGTTTAAAAGGTTCTGAGTTTGGGCAGAAAGGAAGTCCAAGTAAAGCTGTGGACTGCAAAAATAGAGCAGAGGAGATGCTGATTGCTGAGAAGGAAGAGAATAGAAAAAGATGACCTGAGGGTACCACAAAAAGCAGCAGGACTCCACCATTTGCAACCTAGAAGTGAAAAAGTGAAATACTTTGCTTTGAGAAGAGAACCCCAGAGCACCATATTCCAAAACAGTGGCAGGCTAGAGAACTTGTTCCTCTGGATTGGGTTCACAGTGCTGAGCTATGCAGCCATTCAACCCCTCCAGCCAAGAGAGAAGGGAGCCTGGCTGCTGCTCCAGCTAACAGTAGAACTTGACATCATCCATGTGGCCCTGGCTTTAGGTGCAAACAGAATGCAAGAGTTACGGAGTCAGGATGGCTTCCATCCAGATTTCAGAAGAAGGCCTGGGAGTCCAAGCAGTGTGCCCCTGAGAAGGCAGTGTGTGAAGTTGTGTGAACCCAAAGATGCAGTGGAGACCCCAGAATTTTGGAGAAGCCAGGACTGTGGATCAACTGAGGGAAAACTGCAAGGAGCCAGCCCAAGAGAGAAGCCATGGGAGCTACCGTCACTGGTAGTGCCATAGGGGTGGAGCCACTCAAACCCTGTTTTGTTTTATTTTGTTTGTGGTACTGGGGATCGAACTCAGGCCCTTGTGCATCCAAGGTTGGAGTGGTACTACTTGAGCTAAATCTCCAGCCCAATAGTGTTATTTTTAAGTGTTCTACAATGTAGTGTAAAAGTGAGGTTACATACGAGTTTGTTATTATTATTGTAATTCAGAAAGCCATGATGTTCTCATTTATGTGATCTCAAAATTAAGCTAAACACTATTTTGCTATTTTGCTGGGGACTGCAGACATTAGGCTGTAATATTGAGTTATAAGAAAGTGACCATGTAATGTAATTCTCTCATTTTAGCACAGCATTTGTTCTACCATGCTTCTTCTAAACTTAGCTATTTATTTTTATTCACAGCTATCCATGGGACAGTCCATTCTCACCAGTAAGATCTCTCACTGTTGTCTTTAAATTTTTTTGTTTAATGCTCATTGGTTTGCACCAGTACTAGCTGATGTGTCTAAGGCTTTGGCGAGGAATGCTTCTTCTCCACTTTATTCTAATGAATAGCAACTCATATTTCAAAACAACCCTTCTGTTTTATTTCTCATCAGCAATAAATTCCATGTCTTCCAAGAAAACTTGATGTCAGTTGCTAAGAGCAGATGTTACAGGTTCAGAAAACCCTAGACTCTGCTCTTCATTCAGCAATAGGGTAATTCTATTGAATAATTATTCTATTGAATAAGGTTCCCTGCATATTTTCTGGTACTTCTTGATAGCTTCCTGCTTAAAGAGATGAATTTTGGTCAAAATGGAAGAGATGATATAGCTAAAGACAAAGTAAAAACTTTTGTATCTTAATAATTCAGGATTTTGAGATGTTTTGAAGGCTATAGTAGTCAGGGTTTTTAAGGGAACAGATTTAATGTAGGACACATAATTTACAGGATTATTTTATAACAGCCACCAAATAAGTCAAGTGCAGAGAAATACAAGAAATCTGTCTACATGGTAGAGACCAAAAAAATCTATCCAAGGTCCTGGATCCCAAAGCAGTGTACTGCCCAAGTCTAGCTGAAGGCCTAGAGCCCAGTGTTATGTCTTCCATGAGTCTAGCCAGAGGTCTAGAGCCATGGAAGTGTATCATGCAAGGCTGTATCAAGGAGCTACACTGGGAAGGTCCAAAGGCCCATGGTGGAAGTTATTAAGATTGTGCTGGAGGAGTGGACGTTCTGTGCCACTAGATTGAAGGATCTGCACTGTCACCAGAAAATGACACTCAAGGTAAAGAACATGGCTCCCCTGCAAAGAACAGCAGCCGTCCATGGGGACATCAAGGACCTGAGCTCCTCTGACAACAGGAACAGCTGGGTTTGTATCAGGAAAACCATCTGCAGCAAGCTTCTTCAGGAAAGTCAACAATATACCAATCCTCCCCTCCTATTACCCTCCTATGCCACTGGCAATAATTCTAAGGTGGGTCTTCCATTCCCAGAACCCTGCTGACTCAGTTCACCTGGGTGTTACAAATTAGCCATTAGTTAATTCACCATGAAGACTTACAAGGAACAGATACAACATGATGATTTAAGAATGAGATTAAAACTAGCTTGTAATGATGGTGGAGTGGTGAACAGCAGAAAGAGAGGCTCCCCCAACTTTGGTATCTAGATACTGGAATACAGTAATGTGAAAAAGAGAAGGAGAGAAGTGGATTCCCAGGACCAAGGAAGGATCTGACGCAAGCGTGAAAACCTGCAGGGGGAACAAAGAGAGAGACTGCAATGAAAAAGGAGGTGGCAAATGGCACTTAAACCCTGAGCCCCAACTCACTGCACAGGAAGAGTGGCTCTAAACTGTAGCCCTCCATGGAGAAATGCACCAGTGTAGCAGAGCAATCTCAATCAAAATACCAGTAGAATATCTCACACAATTAGAAAAAGCAATCCTAAAATTCCTTTGGAACCAGAAGAGACATAGAATAGCAAAAGCAATTCTGGGCAACAAAGTCAAGGCAGGTGGCATCACAATCCCTGACTTGAAATTACACTATGAACCTTCCATGATAAAAACAGCATAGTACAGGCAAAAAAAAAAAACAGATCCGAAAATCAATGGAACAGAATACAAGATGCAAAAACAACTCCAAAGACATTCAGCCACTCTATTTTTGACAAAGGAGTCAAGAACTTTCGATAGAAGAAAGATAACCTCTTTAATTAATAGTGCTGGAAAAACTGGGTTCCACTTACCAAAGATTAAAACTAGGTCCATACCATTCACCATGCACTAAACTAAAATCAAAATGGATCAAATATCTAAATATTAAAACAGAAACACTAAATCTGCTGGAAGATAGAGTAGGTAGAAGACATTGGCATAGGGAAAGACTTTAAGAACAAATCCTCAGTTGCACAAGAAATATCACAAAGAATCAACAAGTGGGATCTGATCTTACTAAAAAGCTTTTGCATAGCAAAACGAACCACAGATAGACTGAAGAGAGAAACCACAGAGTGAGGAAAAACTTTTGCCACCTGTTTCTCAGACAAAGGATTACTATTTAGAATATATAAAGAACTCAAAACAATCAGACTCCCCAAATTTAAAGATGCAATCCAAAAATGGATATCAGAAATGAATAGGCACTGCTCAGATGAGGAAGTATAAATAACAAACATATGAAAAATGTTCACCATCACTGGTCTTTTAAGAGATGCAAATTAAAACTCTGAGATTCCATCTCACTCTAGAAAGAATAACTATTATCAAGAAATCAAGGTCAGACATGGTGGTGCATGACTGTATTCCCAGCACTTGGGAGGCTGAGGCAAAAGAATCCCTGAAAGTTCAAGGGGAGCCTGGGCTACATAGTGAGTTCAAGGCCAGCCTGAAGTGTACAATGAGACCCTATCTCAAAAAAAAAAAAAAAAAAAACCTCTCTCAAATCAACCAACAACAAATGCTGATAGTGTTGTGGGAGGAAAGGAACCCTTCCTTACTTTTGACAGGAATGTTGACTGGTGTACCCCCTGTGGAAATCAATAGAGAAATTCCTCAAAAAACTACGACTAGAAGTTCCATTTGACTCAGCTATTCTCCATCTTGTTATCTTCCTGAAAGAATTAAAAACATCATACCACAGCAGTTATGCACATCCATGTTTATAGAGGCACAGTTTGTAGCTTGGAAACAGCTCAAATTCCCATCAACTGATGAACAAATAAAGATGTGGCTTTTATTTAAAATGCAGTATTACTCTGCCATGAAGAAGGATAAGATTGAGGCATTTCTAGCTAAATGGATATACCTTGAGGCCATAGTCTTAAGTGAAGTATATCAGACACATATGTGTAAGTATGAGAAAACAAAAGTGTAAATAAGAACCAAAATGTATAATAGGTACTGGCAAATAGAAAGAAAATGTTCAAATGAGAAAGGGAACAAGGGAGGGAGAAAGAAGGTAAAGAAATAAAAGTGGAAACAAGGCTTTTGTAGAAAAAAGGGAAAGAAGGTTACAGAGAGGGGAGAGAAATGGGGGGGAAAAGAAGTTATATCATATACAGGTACAAATTCCCTATGATGAATGTTATTATGTATATCTGAAATGTACCACTAAAATAAAATGTTTTAAAAAATAAAATAAAATCACCGGGTATGGTGGCTCATGTCTATAATCCCAGCACTCAGGAAGCAGAGACAGGAGGATTGCTGAGTTTGAGGCTTGCCTGGGCTACATAGTGAGCTCAGAGCCAGCCTGAACTACAAAAAAAGCAAGACCCTATCTCTAATAAATAAATAAATAAATAAATAAATAAAATCAGCTCATAGGCTCTCAAAAACCTGATGTCTTGGGCCGGAGATTTAACTCGGGGTTTCCAGCTCCTGTCTCGCAAGCACAAGGTCCTGAGTTTGATCCTGGTAACCACATACAATGCTGGGCATGGTGACTCGCACCCACCAGAAATCAGTACCACATACCACAGTGCCAGGCGTGGTGGCTCACACCTGTCATCCCAGCACTCAGGAGGCAGAGACAGGAGGATTGCTGAGTTTGAAGCTTGCCTGGGTTGCATAGTGAGCTCAGGGCCAGCCTGACCTACAAAGCAAGACCCTGTCTCAAAAAAAAAAAAAAAAAAAAAAAAAAAACCCTGTTGTCTAGTAAAAAAAAAAAAAAAAGCCAGCTACAAGAGTGAAGACTACGTGCTTCCTTAGATATTAAGTTCAAAATCAGGGTCACAGTAATATATATGAATAGAAACCAGAAGGGTGATTAGGGTTAGGCGCTGACTGGAAAGTGCCCTGAAGGAATTTTCTGATGCAGTTATTTGTGGAGTGACTAATAATATAAATTCACACCAAAAAAATCCCCAAGTGTTATTTAACACCACCAGAAACTCATTGCTACATTGTTTTCTACTTACATAAAGATACCAACAGTGGAGTAGGAGCAGTTTTTCTGCATAAAGATAAAATAAGACATTCATAATTCATCCACTGAATGTGTATTTGTTGCATTTCAAATACAGTCATGCAAACCACAGCAAGAAATCCATGGGAAAATGGGAGGCTAAATGGAATAAAAAATGGTAATGATATGAGTTTCCAGAGACAAACTGTTATTACTACTCACCCAGACCACCTTTCACCATAACAGGCAGAAAATATCAGAGGAAAAAAAAAAAAAAAAAAAAAAAAAA